>QANX01006458.1:3049-14428 GCA_003254975.1 Ochetophila trinervis
AAGTGTTCAGGTGGATACTGGTTGCTATTTTCTTTTTTGTTTTAAAGTATTTTTAATAGTATATTTTACTCAATCTCTACATATGTTTGTGATGGTCTTAGAAAAAAATTATCGCAGGTAAATGTCTAATTTTATTTTTTCTCTTTTGCTTTAGAGAATTTTTGTGTTATATTCAAACACTTGGCTTTTAGAAAGAAGTTTCACCTTTGACAAACTCATGTATGAGAGATGTAGGATATATATTATCCTTTTGTCTTTTATTTTGTTTCTTTTCGATCTTCTTTTTTAGGTTTGTTTTTATTGGCTATTTTTTTTCTAAATGGTGCAGGATTTTAACATGTTCTACGATTGGAGTTTATCTATTTGATTGGCTATACTAACATGCTACAAATGAACTAGAACACAAAATTTTATGTCTGGAATAGAAAAATGAAAGGATGAGAAAATAAAGAGTTTGACTTTCTTTCCTAATGTTATTATGATTTGTCTTTACTTTCTTTGATCTTCTTGAAAATACTTTTCAGTGTTAAAATTATAATAGCAATGGATTTTTTTATGTGTATTTTAACGAAAATTGTAAAAACAAAAATGTAAGTTAAAAATGATAAAGTATAAATTTTTTGAATTCTTGTGAATTTTGTAGTTTTGACAGTGATATTTTGTGTCGCTTTGTATTTTTTTTTATTCTAACATTTTGTCTGTGACCAAAAAGAGCTATAGCTCATTCTGTAGTTCAGTTTATAATTTCTTTTTGTTTTTGTTATATTAAATTGCCTATTTGGCTAATTTGCTTCATTTAATTTTGAATAAATAAATCATGTGATTTTGTAGTTAGATGTTTATATTGACAATTAGTATATACTATATTTAAAAAATGAACTTAAACATGCTTGGACATTGGAGGTTTTATTTGTATATTTGTTTATTGTTTCATTTTCGTGAATTTTGACTCAAGTAAAATGAGAAATTTTAATTTGACAAGTGGCATGATGCTGGAACTTATATGCTAAGACAAAGACAGGGCCTCCATTAGGAATGAGCAATTGTTGAACCATAGTGCAGATAACTGTTTGAGAATTGCACTTAATTTTTGTGATGTGCTTAATTGTATTGTATTCTTTTAAAATAACCAATTGTGTTTCATTTTTTCTATAAATTAGTTCTTAGAGTAAAAAGTCTATGTAAAGCTGTAGGTAGAATATGTGAGAAATTAACTGTTAGACTTTTTGGTGGTGGAGTTTGTCTTGTAACTGGGATCTAACAAGCTGTAAGAATTTTAATTATATATATTCTTGCATCTTTCATGGCCAAATGTATTAATTGATTTGATTTAAAAATTTAATTGATCTGCTGAAGCTTTTTCCAACAAATTAACTTGTCAATTAGTCACCATATTGTAATAACAAGCATCGGTTTTTTTCAATATTTTTGGCTGTGTTATGATATTAGAGAAAGTGAAGGCCAAACATCCAAATATTACATGTTGATTTGTTCTTTGTGATGATTGCTAGATAAACTTTCTTAATTTATATGTAGCTAGCTTTAAAAGTTGTAAAGTTTTGATTGACAAAATAAGATAGACAAATCGTTTTAGTAAATTGATCTTGTTTAACAGTTAAATAAGATCATGCCTAATAGATAGAAAGTAATGCGATATAAAATGCATTTTATAATATTGAATTTTATATTAACATTAACAATCAAACAATTTATATTGCAATTTTAAATGATACCTCCTGTAACCTAAAAACAATTATTTTTTTCTAGAAACTCAATTTTACAAAATGTTTTTTTTTTCCAGAAGCATAATTTTATAAAGATAACTTACTCTATTATAATTTTCTACAGCAATTTAATCAAACTATAAATAATACTTTTGATTCAAAATTATAAAATATAAATATACAAAATTATTAAAAAAATTCAAAATATGCATAAAAATTATATATAATTTATATGTGAAAAGATCTGTGCGTACAACGGACGCATAAAAATCTAGTATTTATATATATATAAATTTTCAAGTAGAAATTAACTTTCAATTAAGCTTTTATTATTTCCTTGAGACTTATGGGATGTATTAATTATGTAATCAAGTTTTTATTTGCTCAAAATAATTTTGTTATCATGTTATGTGATGCGAAGGAGATCGTTTGAATGATTCAATGAATTAATTTTTAAAAAAAATGATAGTTGTATAGTTTTGGGCTAGACTGCAATAGGCCTTATATATGTTTCCTGTTATAAAAGTGTTGGCTTTTAGTCCGGGCTGTAGGAACATAACCAATGGGAAGTGTCTGAGTACATCCAAGAAAAAACTATATACATCAAACTTTTATGGTTAAAAGTAGAAACTAATGAGTGGAGGCTTAGATTATTTATGGTTACAGACTAATGTGATTAAAAAAAAAAAGGTGGTTTTAATTTCACAATTATTTGAACTCTATATCTCATGACTCATCAGATTTAATTAAAAAAAAAAACAATTATTATGAAAATTGTTAATGTAAAATTCAATATCAACGGTCAATCATGTTTCCACCTTTACTACTGAATGTCGCCTTATAAGACAGAATACACCATCAAAAGCTTTAGCCGGCACTGATGTGGCACCGATAAAGGTGCTCTAACAATCAAATCATGAGCAATGATCTTTTAACGATCCACATGATATCAGAAAGAAGAGAGAATATTGTGAAAGTATAAAGAAAGAGTCATATATTTGAAACATCTGACTTTAATCTCTTCTGAGAGTCATGAATATGTTTATATAGAGAAGAAACCTTAGCATTGCCTATATTTACCCACATAAAAATTACCATCAGATTATTCGGCATATATATTAGACTAATTAAAGAGTAATATTCTTTGCATTTTAATTTAGAATTCTAAAAGTTAGGAAACTTAAAACTGATAAAATAAAAAATATCTCTATGAGCGTGTCTTAATCGAATTTAAAAAAAAAAAAAAAAAAAAGCAAAACAAACAAACAAACATAGGCAAAATAAAGTCTTATAAGATAATCATTTGTCAAATCTGAAATGGAAAAATTCAAATCTCTTTTGAGCCATATAGTTGCTTTCATATATACTTTAAAAAGAGACGTCCTTTTAAATCTCATGATTTTCAAAAGCCTCGCAGCTCTGATCTCACAAGTCGCAAGAGAAAATGTCATTAAAAAAAAAAATTCTCACTGATTAATTAATTAATTTTGTTTAGTTGCTAATCTTATATCTTATGGCTCAAATGTCTTACTTTTTAAAAAACTAGATTTGATGTTGTGCTGTGGCCTGTGATTTATCACTTATGAATTCTTGTCAATAAAAAAGTGCATGTGCCTGTTTACTTTTTCAAATAATAATTTGAAATTTTATCTAATAAATTTAAAAAATTACAATAAATTATAATCTAAAGGAAATGTGACGTGCTTTGAACTCACAACTTGGTGCGTGCATGTGGATGTAGGTGTGAGAGGCTTAATAATAATAATAATACAAAAAAATTTAATTTACAGAAGAAGATAACATTTCTCAAACCTACGTTCTCATTAATATGAAGAACATATTTCTGAACTAACTTCACTTGATTAATAATAATTAGAATAGATACCTGACAGAGCTAAGCACTTGGCTAATAATAATAATTCTCATTGAATGCAACATAAGAAAAAGATTATCTGGTCTTGAAATAATTAACAATTTAAAAAGGCATATTCCAAATGTGAAAGCAACCATGAGAGACCATATTTAGGAAGTGACCAAAAGGAAATTAAAGGTTCCAAATCTTTAATTTTCTTCAACTTTTTTCTGGATCTTTCTAATTAATTAGTTGGCATACAACGCATAGTATATATGCACTAAACCTCTATATATATATATATATATATGTATATATGGACCTTGCATAAGCTCCTTCATTGCATCTTCAGTGTTCTCTTTTGATTTTCTCAGTGATCATAAGGTGGGCGCTCCACATTGCGTTTATTTTCGGCTGTTTTCCTTTTCTTTCTGTTTGTGGTTATCGGTATATATATTTCTTAATTTTCATTTTTCATATATATATATATATATATATAAAATCGTAGTGTATACATACAATAAGGTTTAGATCATGATTAAAATTTGATTATTATTTTTTTTTAAATCAGGTCTTCCTCAAATAATTAAAATTTAGGAAAGCATAAATTCGATAAAAAGAAAAAAGAATTGTTATTATAAGAAGTGATAAATTAATTAATTGATATGTTATGTGATTTTGAATTTGGGCATGTAGAAATGGGGCCAATGGTTGCAGAAGGGAGGACATGTGAGACTCAAAGCCATAAGTTCAAAGGACTATGCGTGAGCAAGAGCAACTGCACAGGCGTTTGCACAATCGAGGGCTTTCATGGAGGCCACTGTCGGGCTTTCGCCGCCGATGTTTCTGCACTAAACATTGTTAATTCCATGAACCTCCAATATCGTCCATGGAAGAAGATCCTTAATGTAACATCCCGTTTCAATAAGATACTGGAAATTTTCAAAGTTGACCAAGTTTGACCATGAGAGGCTCAGGGTTGAGTTTTTATGTGGATATGTTTTGACTTTGATTGTGGTACGGTTGCGTAGAGCTAGTCGATACGAGTCCGTAGATTAGTAGTACGCCTGATTTGGAGCTAAGACCGAGAAGTTAGGGTTCAAATGGTGTGGGGCATTTTGGTAACTTTGCAGGGGTTGGACGTAAATTACGAAACTGCCCTTATTCCATTTTCTTTAAATTTCCAGAAAAGTTTGAAAATTTCCCTCGGGTCCCCGACGGTCACGCGCAGCACCGGAGCCCTCAGTTCTTTTGCCGGCAACGGCTCCATTTCCGACTAGAATAGACCGGCCACAACACGGAACTTGAAGCCGGCGACCTCCTCTTGCCGATGGTGCCGATGACAGACCGTGAAGCAGCCCAGATTGCCGAGAAACGTGGTAAACCCTGTCAGCCTTTTGTTTGCAATCGCCGGATTCCGGAGAGGAATTGGTCAACCCACCACCCAGGAAAGGTTGCCTGTGCCATCCCTCTACCTCCCCACTCCGAGATCTAGCTGTGAAACCCTGTGAGTCGCCAGAAAACTTGAAGAAACCGGTGGGCCCGTTTCTCCTCCGGTCGTCGGATTTCGGTGGTTTCTGGTTGCGGGGTCGGTCTCTCCCCCCTATTTTGGACCCCCCGAACCCGAACCCGAATCCACGATCCTTTCTTCCTAATTCTCAGTTAAGCAAGCAGTACAAAGAATTGGAGATTCGGCCGTGACTTTTCGGTCATTTTCTGGCCATCTCCGGCGGCAGTTGGGTAAGGCAATTTTGGTATTTCTTCCTACACTTTTCGAGCTTCATTTTGATATATAATTTGCATATTACAATTAAGTATCTGAAATTTACTTAATTTTGAACTATATTGGTGATAACTGTTAAAATAAGAAGTGTTTGGTGATTTTATGATTAGTATGTAAAGCTTGAGTTAGGATGATGGATTATTATAAGTTGATGATTTGTGATATAAATATGTACGTATTTATGTTTTGGTGGTTTGCTTTTGAGTTGAACTATTGTTAATGTTTCATTATTTTGATGGTTATGCAATATATGAAATTGTGTATAATCCTTATATTGTGATTTATGGTGTTGTCAAGTCTGTGTATGATTTATTGATAAATATCAATGGTTGTGGAGATACATGTGGAGATGTGGTACAGTGATGTGGATGGTGATGGTGATGGTGATGGTGATGATGTAGGAGAGGGTACAATCGGCCATATAAAAGCCTTTTACACGATTCCTAGAGACCAAGGATCATGATGTTTTCACCCCATTCCCGCCAAGATGCCTTCGGAGAAGGATCGTGATGATGGTTGTGATACCATGGTTACCCAATACTTCATTCCCGCCATGATGCCTTGGGAGAAGGATCTTGATGACTGGTTACCCTTCTGTGTGATTTTAATTTGTTAAATTGTTAATGGAAAATGTGTGAAATGTATTTATTTTTTTGTTATTTTTCTCTGGAATAAATACATGCATATTTCATTTATTGAGTTAAAAATATATGGTTGTGAATATGATCATTTTCTTGTGGATGCATAAATGCACGATATAATTATATGGTGGATGACTGCTTGGCGATGGGATATGCCGCTAAGCAGTATTGTTATTTGCTTGGGCGATGAATTATGCCGCTAAGCTATGGTTAAGCTTCTTGTTAATTTGTAGAGCATGTTCTGGTTTATTAATGTATTTGAAAATGGGTTAAAATATATATATATATATATATTTGTCAAGTTGACTTCTAAATAGCAACTGTATCAGAAGTGGCATATTTGGTGTAAATATGCTTTAAGAACTACAGATAGCTTGATCCCTATTAAAAATTTGATGAATTAGAGTCCAGCTACGTTTTATTTAAACGATATATTTGTTTGAGTGTTGAGTTATTTACCGAGACGTGGATTTGTTTGATTGGGAAATGTGTGCTGGTAGAATGGATATTGTATAGGTATGCTTTTCCTTGCAGGATTGTAATTTTTGTATTTAGGGAACGTTATATAAACAAACGAAATGCTGCCGAAATTTTTAATAAAATTTCTGGCAATAGAGAAATTCTTCCTGGTTGTTGGATTTTCCTTATTCTTATTAATGGCTCAGTGGAGATAAATAACTACTTAGTGGCTTAATAGAAATATTAAGTCATATAGGCAGGATCCAGGTGGGTTGGGTCCTGTCACTTAATCTGAAAAAAACAATATATTTTGGGCTTTTGATTAATGCGTGAAATAAAACGATAGTCTAAGTTGTTTGTGACTGAAGTTGGGATTTTAGAGATTTGTATCTTTTGTTGAATGGTTTAGCACTCTTTTAGAGTTTATGTTTGCATTTTGATGTCGATTATTATGAATCAAATCTATCTTATATGTTAATATATTTGCCATACAATATTTAATTTACTAGCACATGAAAATCTAAATTATGATTGATCAAACAAAAATTTCCTACTGATGTGTGAAATAGTTATGTTATGGTATTATCAATATCATGATAATATCACTTATGGATGCTTATTATCATTTTGGATAAAATAAATATAGATTGTAGATTATCTTCGCCTTATACTTTCAAAATCGAAAAGAAAATTATTGAGTTTTAATGATATACGCCATAATGAATATCATCTTGAAACGATGAATGAGAACAATAATGAGTATTTGTGTATTACATCAACAATATTAGGGAAAATATATATTAGAGAGATTGCCAATATTCTTTTCAGTATTATATTATACATACATCAATGTAATTCAATCACATGGTGTAATGAACCAAAAGTTCATTGATATGAAGACATTCATGATTTGGCATGACCGATTAGGTCATCCAGGGTCAACAATAATGCGTAGAGTAATAGAAAATTCTTATGGACATTTATTGAAAGACCAGAAGATCTTTCAAACAAACGAGTTTTCTTGTGCTATGGGCAAATTGATTATTAGACTATATCATTGGATAAGAATCTCCAAAATTTCTTGAAAGAATACAATGGGATATATGTGGTCCCATTCACCCATCGTGTGAACCATTTTGATATTTTATGGTTTTGATAGATGCATCTAGCAGATGGTCACACATGTTCCTTTTGTCATCTCGTAACATGGCTTTTGCCAATTTTCTTGGCCAAATAATAAGGTTACGAGCACAATTTCCTGACTACACAATCAAAACAGTGCGTTTTGATAATGCTGGTGAATTTACATCCCAAGCTTTTAATGACTATTGTATATCATCTGGGATTCTAGTTAAACATCATGTTACCCATGTTCACACATAAAATAGTATAGCTAAATCATTTATCAAACACTTCCAATTAATCGCTAGACCATTATTGATGAGAATAAAGCTCCCTAATTCTGCATGGGAGCATGCAATTTTGCATGCAGCATACTAATACGCATCATACCAACATCTTACCATAAAACTCTTTGTTTCAATTGGCTTTTGGAAAAGAGCCAAATATTTCCCATCTTCCAACATTTGGTTGCTTAACATATATTCCTATTGCTCCACCACAGTGCACTAAGATGGGTCCACAAAGACAGAATAATATATATATTGGTTATGAATCTCCGTCTATTATAAAATATCTTGAACCTCTGATGGGTGATATTTTTATTGCTCGATTTGCTGATTGTCATTTTGATGAAACAATTTTTCCAACATTAGGGGGAGAAAAGAAAGAGCTAGAAAAGGAGATCACTTGGAATGCATCATCTTTATCTTATTATGATCCTTGTACAAATCAATGTGAACTGGAAGTTCATAAAATTATACATTTACAAAGATTGGCTAATCAATTATCAGATGCATTCACTGATACAAAAAGGGTGACTAGATCACATATACTAGTTATAAATGCTCCTGCAAGGATTAATGTTCCTGTTGAACAAGTCACAGATGAGTCTATGATACGCATGAAGCGAGATAGGCCTATTGGTTCCAAAGATAAAGTCCCTAGAAAAAGAAAGGGAGCTAATACACTTGATAACATAATAGAGGATGTTGATACCCTAGAAGAGGCCCAAGATATTATTAATGAAAAATCTGTAGAAAAATATCAGGTACCTAAAAATATTGAAAACATTGAGATCTCATTGAATTATATTTCTATTGGAGAATTATGGAACCGTAATAACACAATCATCGATGATATATTTTCTTATTATGTGACTCTTGAAATTATGAATGAAAAAGAGGATCAAGAACCAAAATCAGTTGAGCAGTGCAGATCTATAACTGATTGGCGAAAATGGAAAGATACAATTCAAGCAGAACTCGATTCGCTTACTAAACGTGAAGTTTTTGGACCTATAGATCAAACATCTAAAGATGTTAAACCTGTAGGGTATATATGGGTTTGTGCGTAAGCAAAATGAGAAAAATGAAATTGTAAGATATAAAGCTAGACTTGTAGCACAAGGTTTCTCACAGAAACCTGATATTGATTATGAGGAGTCATATTCTTCTATGGTGGATTCAATAACATCTGAAAGGCTGGATATGCATCTAATGGACGTTGTAACTGCATATTTATATGGATCACTTTATAGTGACATTTTCATGAAAATCCCATAAGGATTTAAAATGCCAGAATCAAAATCCCGGGATATACATTCTATCAAGTTACAAAGATCTTTGTATGGTTTGAAACAGTCTGAGCGTATGTGAATGATCATATTTGTCCATGTGTTTTCATTAAGAAGTCAGAATCCGGATTCATTAGTATTTCTATTTATGTAGATGATTTATATATTATTGGAAGTCCTGATGAACTTCTAAAAGCAATGACATACTAATGAAAGAATTTGAGATGAAAAATCTTAGCAGGACAAAATTTTATTTTGGTTTGCAAATCGAGCATTTGTTAGAAGAGATATTCATCCACCAGTCAACTTATATGGAAAAGATTATTAAACGATTTAACATTGATAAATTTTATCCCTTGAGCACCCCAATGGTTGTTAGATAACTTGATGTGATAAAAGATCATTTTAAACCACGAAAAGATAATGAAAAAATTTTAGGTTCTGAAGTACCATATTTAAGTGCTATAGGAGCTTTAATGTACCTTACAAATAATACTTGACCTGATATAAATTTTTCTGTTAATTTATTAGCAAGATACAACTCTTCCCCTACACAACGACATTATAATGGTATCAAACATATTTTTTGTTATCTTCAAGGAACAGTTAATGTGGGACTATTTTATCCCAAATGGTAAAAAACAGAGCTTATTGGTTTTGCAGATGCAGGATGTTTGTCTGATCCACATCAATGTCGTTCTCAGACTGGATATCTATTTTTATGTAATGATACGACAATCTCATGGCGTTCAACAAAGCAAACATCAATGGCAATTTCTTTAAATCATGCAGATTTCATAGCACTCAATGAAGCAAGTAGAGAATGTGTTTGGTTAAGATCTGTAATTCAATATATAAGAGGAACATGTGGACTATCCATCGATAAGCAGCCAACAATATTATATGAGAATAACAATGCATGCATTACTCAAGTCAAATGAAGCAATACTAAAAGTGACAGAACTAAACATTTTCCCATAAACTTTTCTTTCCTCATGAACTCATTACAGGTAGAATCATTTATATTCATCATGTTCGTTCTAGTGACAATCCTGCAGATTTATTCACAAATGCACTTCTGACATCGACATTTAGGAAGTTTGTATATAAAATGGGAATGCGTCAATTACGAGATTTGAAGAAGAGTTAGTCTTATTTTCTTGAGGGAGAGCATTTGTGGTTGTATTCTTTTTCCCTTATTATGGTTTTGTCCCACTGGGTTTTCCTGATAAGGTTTTTAATGAAGCAACAATAACACATATGTCTAAGCATCCAAGGGGGAGTGTTATGATATTATCAATATCACAATAATATTATTTATGGATGCTTATTATCCATTTGGATAAGATAAATATAGATTATAGATTATTTTCCATTATCTTATGTATTTATCTACATAATAGCTGTATTTATCTATATCATTGAAGGGCCTATAAATAGGACCCTTCTACTATTGTAAAAGTACTCAGATATAAAATATTAGTTCTTTTATTCATATATTTATAGTATTAGTTCTTTATTATTTCCTTATTTTATAACAAATTAAAATATAAGCACACAAAATTAATTATATAGGGAATGCCTTTTTTATGTACAAATTTGAAAAATGGGAAATGCAGTTATTTCAAAGCCCAGCGGCAATAAGCCCAACAAAACAGAGCAGGCCAGGGAGGTGGAGCTTTTTAATATGTGCAATTATTTCATAATTAAAACTTAATTTCTGGTTTCTTTTGCACCCTCAACGGCTTAACCCTGTAAAATTTATTACTAGTGGATCCTATGTGTAACTACAAAAAATTTGACATTAAAAAGTTTAGATGTATTCAATCCAGACTTTTTAAAAATTTTATAAAGTCATGGGATATTCAATTAAAATTTTTTAAAAGTTTATAAAGTCATGAAGTATTCAATTTGTCAATGATTTTTAAAGACTTTTATAAATAAAAGACTTTTGTAGACTTTTTAGTCAAAAATATAAATTTATGCTTATAAAAAGTCTTTTACTCTACTCTAAAACTTTTATAGGCTTTTAAAATTTTTTTAAATTATTTCAATTAAATTTATATTATATATTATTTTAGAGCTATTTCCTCCTCATCTCTCTTTTTCTCGTTCTTTATCTCATTTTCTATTGCGAAACCAAAGTCTAACAAAAAAAATTATGGATTTTTTTTGTTCAATTTATTATATATTTGCTAAGAATTAATAGTACTTTTTATTTTTTT
>QANX01006458.1:22762-106547 GCA_003254975.1 Ochetophila trinervis
AACATATACCACCACCAACACAGACAACACAAAAGTTTTAAATAATAAAATGATAGATCCATAACTTAAATATTTATCCAAAAAGAAATAACAAATTACCCCCTTACTGTAGGAAGCCTCCATAAAATCAATTCCTTTTAGTCAGTGGCTATAGAAACCAACAACAACCACTTCTGTTCGGGAATAGAATTGATGACCAACATCAATACCTGCCACCATGAGGAACTTTAACAAAGAAAAAATATATAACAAATGCATGTTTCTACCAAGGTTAGACAAAGATCAAAATCACACAAAAGCATACATGTTTAGTTAACCGAACACAACAGCAACAAACAACATATAAGCAAAAACAATGTGAGAGAAAGCAACAAACCTGGAATGTTGCCAAATCTTTTTTCACTATACAAGGTTTCTTTGGTCTCTAACATCTGCTAGAGATTTAATTCACAAACATTAAGCATCAATTAAAAAATGGAAGAATGAAATCCTAGAATTTTTTTCAAACTCATATACTTACAAACAAACTAACAAAACTACCTTTATACCTTTATGCTTTATATAGACAGCAATTTATAAATATCAATAACATAACAAACCATATTCATGCAATGTATGAAGCATTTTTTTTTATACATAATATAGATTAAACATAAAAGTGCTAGAATATATTAAAATTCTTTACCTCATAATATATATTAGTTTGAGACTCTACTTAAAATCCCTTAAGAGCATAATGGCAAAGAGTTTTTGTTGAAAACTTGCTTTGTCAATAATCATGTAAAATCTGTTAAATTTACAATGCTTAATGCTTATATAATTCTAAAGTATGCATGAGCTTTCTAAGATACTCTGTCAAGTGTTTGAGTAAGTTCTAGTTATATCTCGAATTGAGTTTATACTTGTATTTGTTTTGTGCCACTGTTATATCTTTTTATTTCTTATACATAATATAGATTAAACATAAAAGTGCTAGAATATATTAAAATTCTTTACTTCATATACTTACAAACAAGCTAACAAAACACCACAGATCTAGATTCAAAACAAATCAAGCCAAAATTCATATAAAAGTGAAAACAGAGAAAAACTATTATACAAAAGTTAGTTTTACCAAAAACCCAATTAGAAAAGAACCCCAAAAAGCTGATCCAAATGCCAAAATCAAACTTAAGCAAATGAAATGGCCTTCAAAAACTAAATGAAACTCAAAAATAAAACCCTAAATCGAAGGGATTAAGAGATAGTAAGAAGCAATCCACGAAAAGCATGTTGTAGAAAAGAAAGAGGCAATTTCCGTGAAGAAAAGCATATCAGAAATTTTAGGAGAAAACTTATGAACAACCAACCTCTGCATCTGATGCACAAAGTCAGACGGCGGCGGTCTTTCAGCGATGCGGCGGCGATTCGGAGCACCAAAACTTCTTTTGTTTCGTCGTAGATTTTTGGTTCGGCTAGCTGGGGCAGTGGGTGGTTATGGACTGGCGGCCATTGCTTGCAATGTTCAGGAAAGCCACACAATATCAGCTTTTTAGATGAAGGGCACGCACACAAGAAATTTACAAAAATGGTGCCGTTTTGGTCTTTTTTTTTTGTAAAAATTATTCTGTCACGAAATTATTTTTGTGACTGTATGAATTTCATCAGTTGACTAGTCAAACTTAGAATATTTAGTCATGAAGACCAAAAATTTATAACTATAGGTTTGAAATTTTTGGAGGGAAAATTTCCCTCCGAAAAATTGACCCTTTAGTCATGAAAAAATGTTACGATTTCGGATTTCGTAACTGAAAATATACAATTTTTAAAACAATCATGAAATTTTTTTTTCGAAACTGAAAGGGTATCTTCAGTCACGAAAATGAATTTGTAGCAGCAATTTTCATTGCTGTAGCCCAAATTTCATGTAGTGTAACTAACTATCATAGCTTTATTACTCTTTTTCAATCTTCTTCACTCGTTTCCAAATTCAGTCTTACAATTAATAATCCTTCTTGCAACCCTCATAGCAAGTTTCCATATAATCATTCATTTTATTCCATTCTGTGTTACAACGAAAGTGATCATTGGTTACAAGAATTTCATAAGTGAAATAAGGAAAAAAATAAGAAACACAATTAATGTTGCAAATATTATATATAATATTTAATCGAAATCTTCTATATTTTTATATAGTATTTTGATTTAATGTAACATTTGTACATTTTGTAATGAAAATCATTTTCAAATAAAAATTTTCCAAGTTGAATAATTATTACTTCTCCTATTTCAAATTATTTTTATCTCTAAGACTCTTTCTCGCATATGGTTTTTGTAACATCCTGTCATGAGAAAATAGTAAAATTCTCAAAAAACATTTCAGATTTGACCAAGTTTGACTAGTTGATCGAGTGTGGGTCCCACTTTTAACTTTTATATGATTTAGATTTTGGCTTCGACCGTGGTACTGTTACGTAAAGCTCATCAATAAGAGTTTGTAGACTAGTAATAAGCTCGATTCAGAACTAAGACTGTAAAGTTATGGTTAAAACAGTGCGGGGGCATTTTGGTAATTTTATGAAGACTGTAATTAAAAGAATGGGAAATTACAAAGTTGCCCCCCCCGCTGCTGGTTTCTCCTGCATAGACCCCCACCTCCGTGCCCCCTTTTCCTTCGCCGGCAATGGCCAATTTCTGACCCGATCGGGCCAAAAACTACTCGCAACTTGGAGCCGGCGGCCTTTTCTTCCCAATCGTACCGGTGATAGCCTGTGGAACTGCCCGATTTGCCAAAAAACACAAAAAATCTGGTAAGTATTTTTGCTTCCAATCGCCAGTTTCCGGTGAGATTCCGGAGATAGGTAAACTCCTTTCCCCCCTATTTTGGACCTAGGAACCCAATTTGGTGAAATTCCTACTTGTTTGATTGGAATGAGGAGAGCCATTTTGACCGTGAGCTTCGAGCCATTTTCCAGCCACCACTGGCAGCAATTGGGCAAATTGAGTTGTTTAATGTGTTATAATTTTCTCAAGCTTCATTTTGATATATAATTTGCATTTTATTGTTGAGTATGTGAAATTTTGCTTAAATTGAGCTAGATTTGGGTTGTTTGTGAAAATTGGAACGTTGAATAATTCTTACAATGATTCTTGAAACAATTAAATTGCTAATAATTGTTAGGAGTTAATCCCCTTACTGAATTTCATGAATTGTGGGCAATAATGATTTTTTTTAATTTGACTTATTTTTTAGGAATGTAGTACTTATGACTATGTATATATGTAGCTATGAATGTGTGTGTGTTTGTGTCTGTATATATATATATATATATATATATATATATATATATAGGAATGTGTATAGCTGTGGTGTAAGTATGTAATTAATGTTTTGAATGCTATTAATATGGGGTACAATTATGAAAACACGATCTGATTCATATTTTGGTTTTGGATTAATTGAAATTATTGGATTTTGTTTAAAATTTATGTTTTGGAACCTTGAGTGAGATTATATTAATTGTATTAGTATGAACACAAGAGTGGAAGTTTGCTTAGTAAATGATAAGTTACTAAGCTAGAATTTTATGTCGTTTTACCGTGCATGTGGAATAAAGAAGGAAAGTGTTTGACTAGTGATGTTTTGATGTTTTAATGGTGAGTGTATTTATTTTTTTAAAAATTTTGGGATTATATATTATTACATTTGAATTACATTTGTTTTGTTTTGATTGGTTTTTCTTGCGCATTTAAATTATGCTATTTAAATATATAACAACTGGATTTAAATGGATTGTTGAATCCAGATTTTTATCTGTATTTGTGATTTTAATGGAACTCATAATTATTTGGAATAAATATGAAATCTGTGTTTTAAATGGTTATTCGGTGACTTATGAACTTTTTGGTTATTTTTCGTAATTTTGTAGAAAATGGTAATTTCAAAGAAAAGTTGTGGCTTTTGCAGAATTTAAGAATTTTTGGGGCAATTTTATGATAGTCGAAAGGTTTGAATACTTTTGTGAAATTTTCCGAAATAGAAGATTTTAGAAAATTGTTGAATTTATTATGATTTTAAAATGAAAGGATTTTGAAAAATTGGTGAAATCCGATGATGGATGATCTCGGAGATGATTTTTAAGAGTACCACACAGTATCAATATATGTTTGTTGTTACACACACTATTATGATATTATGACATCATCTATTGCAGACACGTGTCGGGAGAGAGATGATGAGGATTCTGCCATGACATATTTGGGACGCCGCTCCGTCGTGATGAGTTATACCCCCCTCCCCCTGTCTATGACGCCGTCAGGACGCTGAGGGTCACGTGGCACGATATTGTACCACACAACATTGATGTGTTGATTGAGATATGAATGTTTTTACGCATGCTATTGTTATATTATGCCATCCTCTGCTGCAAATACTTGTCGGGAGATAGATGATGAGGATCCTGCCATGACGTACTTGGGACGACGGTCCGTTATGATGAGTTATACCCCCCTTCCCCCCCTGCAACGCCATCAGGACGTTGAGGGTCACACGACACGATACTAGAGTGTGGTACCAGTTTTGATATATGATCATCGATTTATGGTTTTAGATTGGTTTTTGAATTTATGGGTTGTAGCCCATCTATTTGATTTTACGGGTTGTGGCCCTTCTACTTAGTATTTTATGAGAATATATTTGAAAAAATGAATTTAAATGTCTTCTGGATTTTCTTTATGGTTGTGGTGATTGATCTGTGATTTTAAAGGATATTGTTAAATTATGTTTTCGCCTCTAAATAGTGTTATAATGATTTAATGATCTTTAAAAAAAAAGCTAAGGGTTGTGGCCCATCGGCTTGACATATTTTTGAGAATATGTGGAACAAAATTATTTTTAAATGTTTTATGAAGTTTATTTATGGAATTATATATCTTATTTATACTTGAAAGCTGTATTGATTCTATTTGTTATGTATATACATATATACATTCTCTTGCTTTTATACTTGAAAAGCTAATGAACTTAGTTTTGGTAAGGAAAGCATGTCCTTTCAATTATTGAATTAGTCGATGATTTTATGATGGTTTTGTATATGTTGGGATTTGATGATAAAAAACATTGGGATTATGGTTATGAGATGTTGAGATGTGTTCATGGCTTTGAGTATGCTTTTGCCTATAATATTATTAAAAACTATTTAAGAACTATAGATAGCTTGATCCCTATTAATAAAGGTATGTAGGCAGCTCAGAATTTTAGACTGAGTCCAGCTACGAAAAATATAATTGATATATTTATTTGAATGTTAAATTTTCTTTACTGAGGTGTGGTTACTGTGTGGAAATGATGATAGTAGATTGGATTATGTATATGAATGTGTTTTCTTGCAGGGATTGTACTTTTATGTATTTGGGGAATGTTCAAAAAATAGATGAGATGCTGCCGAAATTTTTAATAAAATTTCTGAAACTATAAATTCTTTTCCTTTTGATCGATTCTTCTTATTTTAAAAAAAGTTCTGGTGGAGTTACATGACTGCTTAATGGCTTAATAGAAATATTAAGTCATGCAGGCAGGATCTAGATGGATTGGATCCTGTCAGTTTTATATTTTTTAATTTCATTTTGGATTTTTGTGTATTTTTAATTTTTGAATAGAGTAATTAAATTTTGAACCTAAGACTTCTTAGACTTTACCAATTTGAATTATTACATCTCCTAAAAACTTAAGCTATTAAAAAGTACATAATTTATTTTATACTTTTTCTCCAACATTTCTTTTTCAATTGTATAAGGTGTTAAACCCAATTTTGCACATGCATCTTGTTTATAGAACTTTTGAATATACGTAAAAGAAACAGATATGTAAAAAAAATAAAACAAATAAAGAATATAAGAAGCTAGATTTTAATACCTAATTCAACAATATTTGAGGTGGCCCTTTGCTCGGTACAACTAAGAGTGCAGTGATACATGAGGTTTGAGAATCGTTCAGCACATTTGTTACCTTCCTCATGAAAACAAGGAGCATGAAGAAAAACCTTGGGTTCTCCTTGGTAGCTAAAAGATATGGAACACTTTTTAATGGCCTTGACCAAGCAACCGTAGAACTGTGGAGACTTAAGTGGGTCAGGAAATCGGAAGTGGATTTTATGATCTCCATTAGAAAGTGACGAGGGATAAAGAAAATTAGATAGTGGATGTGGATTATAATCAGGAGCAAGATTTGATGCCACAACAACTATGAAAAGCATCAGTGTAATTATTCCTGTTAACATACTAATCCCTACAGCAAATTTTGGCATTCTTATGAATTTTTTAGTTTTAATAACTACACAGAACAAAAACTATATATTTTTAAGACTCTAAGAGCTGTTTTCATTTTCAAACTATATTATATATATATAAAGGAATTCTCAGGTCCAGAAATCTTAGATGAAAAAAGTTCAAGAAGTGTCACTAACGACTAGAATTAGTGACACTTTTGTCACTAATGCTAGCCATTAGTGACATTTCACGGATAGTCCTGAATTTTTTGTCCCGGACTAGAGAATTACTATATATATATATATATATAAAAGAAAAGTAACTTTTATTGAGGTGTAAGGATATATCTAACATTAGTATTAATTTTATTTATTTCAAAACGATTGGTAAAACTTGTAGAATTGTAAAAGGCTAACATCGGACTTGCTACTTAATTTTATTTATTTTAGTTTTACATACTATGTCTATTACATATAGGGTCATATTGTTACGTTGAAGTTATGAAATCAACTTTTGAATTTAACAAATTGTTTTTTTATTTTTTATAAAATATATTGGAAGAAGCATCTAATGATTGCATTGAATTAACAAATTTAACCTAGACTGTTCCTTTCGCCAAAGTGAACTAACTTTTCGTGTAAAAAAAAAAAGGTTACTACGTTTTTAATTAAATAACTTTTATTTTATTTTTTTTAGATAGGGATTGCCAAAACCGAAAATATATTTTAAATTAAAAGGAAAAAAGATTTTACCAAAACCGAAAACGGAAGGATATTGTTAATATATTTTCTACTTGACCAAATAGAATACAATTCAAGTTATCGAGTTAATTTAAAATAATCCAATTTAGTCGTGATAAACAAATACATGTTTGTCATTAATACATATATATATATTAATTGGTTCTATATAAAAAAAAGGGTAAAAAAGCTTGCAAGAACTTTATATACATATATATATTGGCATCTTATTATGAAAACTATATTATTTTTTGAAAATATTAAATTGTAACTTTATCATCTAAAGTTTTTAGTTTATTTTTTATCATTTATAAAGGTGACACAATTTTAAAATGTCCATGTGTTCGATATATTCATAACATATCAAATATCCCATATGTTAAAGATAAAATTTAAAATATATGACCCACTTTTTATGAGCTTAAGCTTTTAGGATCAGTGATTCAACGTGGTATCAGAGCTGAAAGACTTAGCGGAAATAAATTTGAAATTCAATAGCTCTACTCAAAACAAAAATATGTATGAGGACTCAAATGAGCCCAAAAGAGGTTGGGCGAAAAATACACATGTAAGGACCCAAACAGGCCTAAATGTGAAAGAGAGTATTAGAGATAAAATATTAAAAAAAAAAATGACTCAAAAGACCTAGCTCGTGGTTAGATATTCGAAACTCAACAACTCCACCCCAATTTAAAAATAAATTTAAAGATCCAAAAAGAGCCCAAATTAAAAAGGCCGATGACCTAAATAGACTTACATGTGAGTGATAAAATATAAAAGATATGATGATCCACCTCCTATCAACTTAAGCTTTTGGAAAAAGTGGTAATTCAACACCATATAACAATTTTAGTTTTGGTTTGAATAATATAATATTGCTTAAATACAATGAATATTGTATATCCAATTAAGTATGACAAACTGTTTTAACTATAGAAACTTTGCATATATATGTAAAAAATAAATAAATAATAATAATTATTATTATAAAAAAGAGTATGAAGGATAGGTTTAATTTGATACCTAATCGAACAACCTTGTTTGTGGTGGTTCTATATATGCTACAACTAAGAGTAACGTTCATTTCTTTTCGAAAACAATGATGATTCAATCTGACTTGAAGGTAACCTCCCGTTATTTTAACAGCTTGTAATGGCTTCGGTAACGCAATCGTAGAACTGCAAATGTTTACGTGGGTCGGGAAATCGAAGCTTGATATCATTAATGATCGAAGAAGAGGGTGAAAAAAAAAGAGAGATGGAAATGGAAATGGAGGAACAAGCACGTTTGCTTGTACTTCAACCGTGTAAACCATTGTAATAATTATTCCTATTACCGTACCAATCCCTACCACAAGTACTATATTCATCCTTAATTTGAATTTTTAACTACTCTACTACACAAAACAATTATTTTTAAGACTTCTATACTCAAAATGTTTTCATTTTATGTGTATATATATATATATTCTAAAATAAAAATATATTTATTTTATTAAAATAAAAATTATCATTAATAATATGTCACTAGAGACAATTGAATCTGAATTTTTTATATTTGCCACTAAAAATACTCATCATCTTTATTTTAATAAAATCAGAATATACTTATCCTAGAAAATACTATTGAAATGAAACTTGTAAAAAAATAGGTAACTGTTGAAATTTTTTGTTTGTGTATAGACCCCAACTATACAACTGGTATGTCTATTTTTATATTTTTCTAAAACGTTGGTGATTGAAGCGTACACATGCTCAATACTGGAGTAGGTTTAGTTAATTTATTTATTAGTTTAAATCATCATTTCTCTGTGATAGATAGGGTCATATATATTGTTTCATTTAAGTAATGAAATAAACTCTTGGGTTTAGTTAATTGACTAATTTTTTTCGTAGAGTATATAAAACCTAATTAGTCATCAATAACTAAACTCAAAAGTTAAATTCCCTTACTAATTTGAAACAATAAGCGACCTTATCTATAACTGAGAAATGATAATTTAAACTAAAATAAACAAATAAACTAAACCTACTCTAATATTGAGCCTATAAGCTTCATTTACCAATTTTGTAGAAGAATATAAAAATAGACATATCAGTCCACTTGTGGTCCTTACTCTTTAAATAAATAAATCAAAAGTCGCCTATTTTTTACAAGTCATATATATATAATTTATATGGCAACCTCGTTTACCATTTAGTGGACAATAAATCACTGTAGTTGTTCGATTCGCATAATCAGACGCAGCAGATGCACATAATACGGCTATATATATATATATTTTAAGTTTAAAGTCTTAAAAAATCGGTGATTGAAGCATATAAAGCCCAATATTGAAGTACGTTAAGTTAATCTATCTTATATGTTAATATATTTGCCATACATATTTAATTTTCTAGAACATGAAAATCTAAATTATGATTGACCAAATTAAATTTTTAACTGATGTGTGAAATAGTAAATTATAATATAAGCACGCAAAATTAATTAAATAAGGAATGCCATTTTTATGTACAAATTTGAAAAATGATGAAGGCAGTTATTTTAAAAGCCCCGTGGCAATAAGCCCAACAAAACAGAGCAGGCCGAGGAGGTGAAGCTTTTTAATCTGTGCAATTATTTCATAATTAAAGCTTGATTTCCGGTTTCTTTGCACCCTTAACGGCTCAACCCTGTAATATTTATTTTTATTTTTATTTTTGCATTACTAGTGGATCCTATGTGCTGATGCTGTCATATTTAACTTTAGTACTTTTTATTGATATACCATTAGAAATGTGATCTAAAGGCCCACTACGCCAAAAACCCTAATAGGCGACGCAAAACTAGCGTCGCTAATTGTAAACGGCGACGTAAATTCATGTGTCGTGGAAAGGGGAGTCGCCGAAAGTACAAAAACATTCGCGACGTCCAAATTGCGTCGCCATAAAATAAGGATTAAGGCGACGCGTAGCGTCGTTGATAACCGTTATACATTCGCGACGCAAGTGTCGTAGTATCTTCATCAAATCGGCGACGCAAGTGTCTCCGTTTCTCATTGTTTACTCGCACTTTTGGCCTAGAATCGGAGACACGTGCGTCGCCTTTTTTCATATAATCGGAGACGCTAGCGTCGCCTTTTCTCCTATAATCGGAGACGCGTGCGTCGCCTATTTTCCTACAATCGGAGACGCACGCGTCGCCTTTTATCCTACAATCGGAGACGCTCGNAGAACTTTTTAAGTTCATGAAGAAATACTTAACGGATCTAAAAGCTAATCCAGAATCAAATAAATTCAACGATCCAAATAAGTTTTATGTTAAAAAATATTGGTCTTTATTAGTTATCAAATATTAAACAATTTCTTTACTAATATCTGTACTATCTGCGTATCTTTTCACAAAAATAAATTATTTTTGTGAAAAAAATATACAGATAACACTGAGAAAAAAATTATTTAATATTTAATAACCAATGACTAATATTTTTTAAAATAAAAATTAATTAAATCATCAAATTTATTTATTTCTGAACTACCTCTCAAATCGGTCAGATATTACTTCGTAAACTTAAAAAAATTTGTATCATCACTTGTCTGTAAATTTTTGACCAGAATAATACAGCTGAAAAATATACGAAAATATCTAAAATAAAAATAAAATAATAAACTATAATAGGTTTGAATATTCAAAATTATTAAAAAAAAAAATTCTTAAATCTAAATTAATCTACAAGAATGCGGTTTGCTAATGCCCACTAAACACCTGGAAAGCGACATCACGCAGTAAGTGAAACGCTAAAACTTCGGATCCTCAGGTTTAAGTGCGGCGCCTCCGAGAAAGACAGTTAGGAGAACTTTCAACCAGGGTTTCACTGCAATTTTTTTCTCGGCAATCAGGAAAGAGAGAGAGTGTACGGGTTGGCGTTGAGATATGAATATAAAGATTTTGCAGACAAAAGAAAAAAATGGATAGGCAATAGGCAAGACTGTCTGAAAGTCTTTTTTAAATGGAACGAGGAGGAGGAAGAGTTTTGCCTTTATTTATAGCTGTTATGCCATAGATCATTATCTCTTCTAATTCTAATTATTAGTGTAAAATTTAACCTATAAAACATTTTTTAGCAGTCCCAAAAGAAAAAGAAAAAAAAAAAAAAATTCTCGGATCGTATTTTTGCAGACAAAGAGGAGAGAGATAGGAAATGGGCAATGCCATGAAGCCGTACACGCGCATTTGCATCAGCAGCCTTAACGCCACAGGCAATGCCATGAAGCCGTACACGCGCATTTGCATCAGCAGCCTTAACGCCGAGAAAAGCTTCAGTACGACGGTCGCACCACGTCAGCTGGTGCGACCTTCCAATCAAAAAGTGACATATGTCAATTTATATTAAAATATATATTTATCTTTTTCTTTTTTCCAAAACCGTTTCTCTTTTTATTTTTTTCTCTGCTCTGCAAACCATCGGAAAAACACATCCAATTCACCGGTAATATGGAGAAGTTTTGTAATTTTGGTGAGTGGGTATTGCCGAATGATGCCATTAGTTCTACCCCATAAAAAACCTTTACCGGTTTTATTTGGCTAAGAAAATTCCAAATCATCCATTTCTTTTTAATTTTTTATCCTAGATAGTGCATTTGAGATTGGTTTCTTTAGTATCTAATGGTTTCAACATTTTTATATTAGTGTTTGTATATATAAACACCAGATATCTGTTCTAAAATTTGACATACCCAAATTAAAAGGTAATATAGTAATTAAGCCATGGACTTCCTTCTTGTTCTCACCCATTTGTCAAGAAAAAAAATTAAAAAGTAAAATATAAGACCACTGTAATTCTATATTAATTGTAATATGAAATTGGTAAACAAGAAAAATTTGTTGGAGACATATTTTTCGGCTCTCCATCCTGCGGTTGATTGGATGTTTTCCAACGAGTGAAAGTGAGAAACATAGATGAAAATAGAGAAAAAGAAAAAGAGAGTCGGGCTTGTAAAGAAGAAAGAGACAGAAAGAAAAAAAATAGAAAGAGAGAGAGCCTAATTTCACAAAGGAGAAAGAAAAGATTAAAAAAAATATTATAATATAAATTGAAAGGTGTCAATTTTTAATTGGACGGTAGCACCAGCTGGCGACTGTTGTACTGAAGCTTTTCTCTTTAACGCGCAATGCCATAAAGCCGTACACGCGCATTTGCATCAGCAACCTTAATTCCTACACTGGTCTCTGAGCACAGCGCACACAGCACACACCCATTTTCCGGTACTACTTGATCTTCATTTAATATAATCTATATAATAATAAAACTGATCATAGCAAATATAGCCCCATTAGCAGTAGCCAATATCATTTGGTAGATAACACCAAATTTCTATTTTTATTGCTTGAATTGACTAAAGTCTCACCATATTTAGCTAATTAAAAGCTTTTTTTTTCCACATTTATCTTTTCCACGCTCCTTCTTGTACTGCTTAAAACAAAAGTCTCTAAGCTTGTGTCTTGTGTCTGTGATTAACTTAAATATGATGCATCCTCTGTTAAAAAAAAAGTAGCAATTTTGCCACTTGTATGCATGTCCAAGGGTATGCAAGTCCGAGCCTCAAATAAGTCCACTTTGAAATCTACCTGAGGTAGAAATTTCCGAGTCACATGTCCGAGGCTGACATTTTCATCAACTTTTTCTTTTTTTTCTCCACCAAAGCACTCATTAAACAGGATAAATTAAAATCATCTATTTCGATTATATATCATCATGGAGTCTCAACAAAACAAAAGTTCCTTCTCTTTTTAACCATAAATAGATTCAATTTATAACTTTTTTATATTCAAAATACTTAACCAAAAAAAAATTAAAAATGTTATCGTTTCTTGAAACCAAATAAAAAAGAGGTTCTTAACCAAAAAAAATAAAAAAGAGGCTCCTGGCAAAATTTAAAAAATAAAAAATTTTAATCATGATAAAATGATCAATCTTTGAACTTCAAAATTGATAAATGGATTTTTGGTAGCCAAACTATATAGGGGTTCTTAACAATTTTTTATTTATTACAAATTGAAGGAGAGAAGTTTTAATTTGTACGTAGTATCTTGAGTATATATAGAAGATATAATCCTAAAATCTCCAATTTTAATCTTGAGCAAATATAAAAATAAAAGCAAAGGTAGAGATCTCTTTTGGGACCTAAGAATTACAGTCTTCATTAATTCTCTCTCTCATTTCACTTTCTCTCGGTATCTCCCTCTCTATGACTGAGCTCAAGAGCTTGACGGGTCTGTACCTGCATTTCAACTCTTTGAATGGGAACATACCTAAGGAGATTACGAGTCTGAGCGAGCTAAGCGATTTGTATCTCAATGTCAATAATCTATCTGGGGAAATTCCTCCTGGGATTGGGAACATGCCTAATCTTCAAGGTCGCTCTTGATTTTTTGTTCCTTTTTTTTCGTATTTTATTTTGTGAAGTTGCCACTTTGCTTTCCGTGTGCATGAGAAAGAGAGGGAAAAATGCAGTTTTTTTCTTGTACGTGAGTGTGTGAAGAAGGGATCAAACGAGCGAGCTAATCTTCAATGCGGGTCTTTGATTTTTGTGGAACGTTTATCATTTTTGTCTCTGTGTTTTCGCCTCGTGAGAGAGAGATCATTTAGTGTTCTGTTTTTGGGGACTTATTGCCGCTCACAGTTTACCATATCTATGTTTGACAGAATGAGTTTGATGCAATGGAATTCAGTTTTTTTTTTTTTTTCTTTAGCAAACCTCACGTCAAATCTATATATTTTTGCGACATCGTTTAAGGTTTTTGATATAGATCAGAGATCTTTTCTTTGTTTTTCCTTTTTCTTTTTACATTTTTAACCCAAAATTGAATTGAATGGTTTTTTCAATGTTATTTATGGAATTTTATTTATTAAAGGTGAAAGTTGAGTTTTCTTTTTTTCCTTTTGCAGTTTTGCAGCTCTGTTATAACAGGTTGACTGGGAGCGTACCAACACAACTGGGAAACCTGAAGAAGCTTAGTGTTCTTGCTTTGCAGTATAATCAATTAACTGGTGCAATTCCTGCTAGTTTAGGTGAGTTGCGGAGATTAACAAGGTTGGACTTGAGCTATAATAGTCTGTTTAGCTCCGTCCCTGCAAAATTAGCTCATGCTCCTATGCTAGAGGTTCTTGATATCCGAAACAATTCTCTGTCAGGCAATGTCCCACCAGGTAATATGGTCTCATCTACTCGTTCTTCTTGTTCTAGTATTTGTTATTCTTTTGAAGATTAAGGCGGGAAGAAGTTCAATTTATTTGACTTTTTCTTTGGGGGTCTTGTAAATGAAAACACAGCTCTGAGGAGACTAAATGGAGGATTCCAATACAGAAATTAGCTCATGCTAGGAAAACTTATCCACGCAAACCCCGTTTTCTAGCATCAAACAGAATATAACCAAAGCTTGCTTTGGATCACAGCCTTGGGAATGAGACTTAATCACAGCATTCCAAATAAATGGATCCTCTTCCTTCCGACGCCTTCGAAAAGCATGCTGGGTAAAAAACAAGTACCCAGCGAATTCAACAGCAGGTTTATAAGGCGAAGAAACGAAGCTGAGGATGATTTTGGTGGTCAGAGAATTATTCTTGATGAACCCAGTTGTTATAAGTCTGGCATCAATTTGATTGACGTCGTTTAGAGTCTTGCACTGTTTGAGAAGAGCGAGAGTTTGGAGGGTAGAGTTCCATGGCTGGTTTGCGTTTACACAAAGAAGCATCAAACTGGAAACAAGTTTTAGCTTCCTGGAATTTACAATCTTCAACCAAGAAGCTCATGAAGACCAAGGATATCTTTGCGCCTATTTTGGATTTTGCTTCAACGGCTATAAAAGACTTTATCCGAATGGCAAACGATATGTGTGCGATTGGCTAAAAGAACTTGGGGTAAACATGACGGTCCAGATACAAATTTGGGCCTAATCCTTTTTTAGCCCAGAAACAACTGGGCTTCGCCCGTTTCTCAAAACTCCTCTATTTCAGTCCTGGAGAGTGGAGACCATAAAAGTGCAAAGAATAGTATCTTATGATGAAAATGATATGTCACTCCTCACAAAATTATAGGCACGCCTAGGATTTGAATATTGTCTAATATTGCTCTGATTTACTATAATATTCTAATTGATTATCACCAGTCTGTCTTATGCAATTTCTTAAGCTGCTTGTTGTAATTAAAATAATGGGTTTTCAATTTGTTTATCTATCATTTTAAATTGAGAATACATACCAAATACTGCAGACATAATAGATTAGCTCATTTGAAAGTTACACATAAACTATCTCTTTCAAGTATGAGTGAATGCAACAACCGCCGTTTTTGGACTTTGTATTTTGACTTTTACAGTGAAGACATTTTTCTCATAAAAAAATAAAATACGACCCCTTCATGTTTAAAATATAATTAAAAGTTTTTTTTTTTACATTTACACATTTTGTACTGATTTACAATTTACTTTTTAGTTTTGTTTTTGTCACCTATGTCTCTCAAATTGTTAAAAACGTTGCGGCTACTATCTATGTTTGGAGTCATAGGTGCGAATTTCTGCAAAGTTTATGGGGGCATAAATAAACATTTTTGTAAAACGGCATAGGTGACAAATGCAAAATTCAGAAGATAAATTATAAATCGGTGCAAAATTAAAAGGAAATAGATGTAAATGCCTCTAATTCTTTCTGCCAGTTTGCAATTTATCTTTTTCTTTGGATAATGAAGGAAAGATAGGCTTTCGAAGACCATTATGTTTTTTTTGGGTGAAGGCTTTCGAAGACCATTATTTATTTATTTATTTATTTATTTATTTATTTATTTTTTGGTGAAGGCTTTGGAAGACCATTAAGTGTCTCAAAGTCTTGTATAAGAATTCTACAATGAATCTTGACTTTTATCACTTTAAGATTTTGGTTACGAAATCTATCATCGAGTATATGATTCTCTTAATAAGAATTTGATGTCTTTAATATTACTTTACTAAGTAGAGCTGTGGAAGTATCAAAAATATATTTTTATCAGCTAGGCAATATATTTATATATATATATATATATATGAATAATTCTACAATAAAATTATTTTTATTTTATTCAAATAAAAAATTTCATTGAAAATATATTTCTTGTGACTAAAAATATATTTTTAATAACAAAATTCTTGTTTTAATAAAATAAAAATATATTTATTTTAAAAAAAAAAAATATATATATATATACATATAATTTGCTTCCCTTCTTCACCTATAATTTGCTCCTTGTTTTGATGGAATTTTCTTGGGTTCTCTGTCTATGATCTAGGGAGGTATTGAGGAGGATGGGAGAGGTAGGGAAACTGGGGTTTAGCTGAGGAACACGTGCTTCTCGAGTAGGTGCAAAATTGAAATTGAGTGAGGTTGTGCGCAATTTTTACGCCATGTTGATAAACAAGTGTTGGGACGCTATAGATCCCAACAATTAGGGTTTATACTTATAGCCCCCCTATATATATATATACACAGAGATGCTAAGAAACCCGAATTCGGGTTCCTTAGCAAGCCAGAATTGACGCTGGAAAACGGATGCCAACGGAGGAAGGAAAACGGGCAAAACACACCGTTTCATTTAGCACAGTCAAAATTGTTGACTTTCAAAATTGGCTCGGGCTCGGGCTTTCAAAACGCACCGCTTCCTCTGTAATTTCAGATTTTGCTGATTTAGGGCTCGGGGTTGGGAGGAGAAGCGGGTTTGCCAGCCACTCGTGGGAGATCACGGTGCGCAGCCACCAGTCGGAAAGAAGGAGCAACCGGCGACGGAAGGAAGGAGCAATCGGCGGCGGCACTTTTTAGAAGCAATCGGCGAAGAATACGGGAGCATGGGCTTAGCGAGCCAGTCGGCGGCGTTACTCCTCGGCTTCGTCTGCACCGGCAGCGGCGGTTCTCCTCTGCATCAGTCGGCGGCAGAAATCTAACGAGGTACAACCTGGAGCAATAGTAATTTTGCCCTTTTGATCTTCATTATGTTCAATTTTGTAGCTGCCCAAACCGTGGTTATGAAAATGACCACAACCCGAAACCCTGTTTCACATTTTTTCGTGGGAGAACAATATTAATAAACATCTGCAATTTTGGTTCATTGTTCAATATGATCTGTTGATGCTTTCTCTATACTATTTCATGAGTTTGAATTTTGGTTTGTTTCCAGTTTTATGTTTATGTTTCTTTATGCTTTCTCTATATTTGTGTGCACTCTAGCTCTGGTGTTGCTGGTTCTTCAATTTTAGGTTCACAGTTACTTTATGATTTGAATATAAGTGCTTTAAATTCAAATTATTCATATACTTTATGATTTATTATTTTAATTTCTTTATGTTTTTCTGCTTCAGGAAGAAATCCATCTACTGGACAATTGAGTGGCAATTCCATTCCGCAGATGTTGTGCTAGTTGACCATGGGTGAGCTACTTGTTTACTCCAGACCTCTGTGGTATATTTGGAGAGCTTACACATTTTGTGCTCATGCAGAGTAAATGAAAACATGAACTGGCCTCTATTTAAAAAGATGAATCAGTACATAGAACTACAAAAAACTGCTGTATTTGTTTCAATCATGTTACACTTGTTGTATTTGGATCTAGTCGGATATCAAGAAGTGTAGTAGAGTTGTAGCACTGGTGGTTAATGTGTAAGATACACAACATTTGTTACCTATTGTAAAGACACCTTTCCTTGTTTTGGATATTAAGATTTAAGAAAAGCTTTTGTATTTAGAATTGCATAATCATGTGAGTGAACTGGTTTATGTTTATTGCCAGAAATACAATGAAGGTGCACAAAATGCCTTTGCTGGAATGTTTGCTTGTTTTCCACATCTAATTCACTTCCATAGCTCGATTTGCTGATTCAGAAATTCAAAAGTTACGAAAGCTGATAAAACTTGTAACATGAAACTTAAACACATCCAGTTAAATTGGACTGTTTGGACCATATATATCTATTTTTTTTTTGCCAATGGAAGCCAAAACAAAACTCATTTAGAATGTCAACTCTCAACAGAATCAAAGAACATTCACAATAAGAGCTATTACTCTTTAGAAGGCTAATCCAATTACAAGATTTAACAATCTACAGAGCATTATGATACTGATCTTAAGTGCATGAAACTTTCTTCTCTTCCATCAAATTGTTGTCCGAGCTATTACTCTCATTGATTCGATGGAAAGGTATGTATGAATGTCTTCCGTTTACTGGCCTAACTGTAAAGCCAGTCTAACCTGCCATTGCTCCATGAACAGCATTTTGAGCAAGAAGTGTGCAGTACACATTATCGGATGCATTGCTTGGAATTGCTCGGATCATATATGTAGGATCTATATATTTGAGGTTTATAGCCATTTTATTCTGATGTGAAAAATGGGCCTTGATTCTCTCAGAAATCCACATCCCAACATCTGGGAGAAGCTTGTTTCTTGAAGCAACCTCTTTGGTCATAGACTTAATACTCTCAGCAAAAATATCCTCTCCAACACCTTCAGCTATGACAATAACCATGTGCCAATTTTCCTTGAGCCGAGTCTCAATGTATTCAAAAAGTCCACCAGCACCTTAAACCCGCTATCAAACCCAGCGAATCCAAAACCTGTAAACTCATTTTGATTTCAATATTTTCGAATTAACCCAGTAAATTGGGGAAAATTGTGGAAAAAAATAACCCTAAATTCTATTTAGATTGGAAATACTTCTGGCAAACCAAGGAGTATCGCCACCCGCCGACTGGTGCAGAGGTGCACCGGAGTATTGCCGCCGCCGATGCAGAGGAAGCAGAGGTGTTGCCTTCGCCGCCGATAGCTTCACGCTTCGCTATCGACTGGAAATCCGAGCCGGAGGTTCCCGGAGTAAGGCCGACTGGTTGGCTACGGAGATGGCCAGAGTAAGCCCGGAGGAAGCCCGATTTCCTTTGGTTTGATGTTCAAGGGGAAATGGCGAAGCTTTTTTTTTTTGGTAAAAGGGGAAATGGCAAAGCGTCTTCTGGCAAGAGGAAATCAAAGATTTTCAACATTTTGAATTTGTAAATCAAACTGTGCGTTTTGTTATTTCCCCCTCAATTTTGACAGCAGCTCCCCAATTTTGACCGCAGCTGAAATCTATTTTGACTAAGGCTTGACTGAGGCGTTAACATTGTCTCCGTGTTTTCGGGTTCCTTAAGGGAACCCAATCTGGCACCATAGCATTCTCGATATATATATTATCTCAAGTATTGGACGCATGGATGTCATGGACCTTTTTGACCCAAAAAAAACAAAAAATGGATGTGATGGACCTTGTGGTCCCCACGCTACAGCTCAAACAAAAAACATAGCTAGCTTATGCTTTTCAGATTTGTAAATATTTGTGGTATTGGCTGAAATTTAGCCAGAAAACAGCATTTTGAAGTTCTAAAATAAATCTGACAAAAAGACGCACAGCAAAAGGACTCGATGTAGTTCTAATATACTGTTTTAATTTACTTTAATTTATTTATTATTATTATTATTGCAGAGCTTCGGCCTTTGCCTAAATTGGATACTTCCGTCATTGATTTGTATAAGGGGTATGTAAACCATTAACGCTATTGTTAATACATGTTTTGTTTTGAAATAGTATGCAACTGTTAGTCATTAGATTTTGTTTCTCCCTCCCCCCCAATAAATAGCTTGTATAATATTTTTAGTTTTATTCAAACCTCTCTCACTAATCCCTATAGGCTATAGTTATCACCGTGTTCTATAATATGAAAAAGTTATTGATGATGTCTGTAAACTGATAATGCAGAGTCGGAAAATTTCTTGGTAATTATACAGCTGGTAAGATACCCAAAGCATTTAAACACATCTCTTCAATGGTCAATTGGGAGGATGCTCTGTATTTGACTGAGCCAGAGAAGTGGTTGCCAAATGCGATGTACCAAGCTACAAGAATATTTGTTTCAAATTTGGGTGTCAAAAGGGTGGAACGCTTTTACAAGCTTGTCTTGCTTCCAAGAGTGAGAGAAGATATTCTGAAGAATAAACGGTTGCATTTTGCTCTATATCAATCTCTAAAAAAGTCTCTCTATAAGCCTGCAGCATTTTTTAAAGGAATTTTATTTCCCTTATGTGAGGTATGTAATTCTCTATGTTGCATGACTGACGTGATTCTGCATGGCATCTATGAGTGGTTATTCTTATGCAATTATTTTCCTCTTGATGGACAGTCAAGGACATGCAATCTGAGGGAAGCTGTAATTATTGGGAGCATTATACAAAAAGTTTCCATTCCTTTACTTCATTCAAGGTTTGTTAGTTGTAGAGATTGGTAGAAAGTTTATCATGTTGTACACTAGACCATTGTAGTAATATTTGGGTTTCAATAATTAATGACTTATGTTAGTGACAGTGATGTAAAATATGAATGTAGCTCCTATAAAAAGTTAAGCATGTATACTATGCTATGCCTGTGGCTGTGGATGTCTTTCTGTTCACCATTCATGTATTCATAAGGTGCATAAAATTGATTTCTACAAACCATATAAACATGACTATTATATGCAGCTTTGTTTGAACCTTAAACCAAGTTAATGTTACCAAATTAGGGTCTTGGCTAGAGCTGTATCAAAGGTTCAAGCCAATTAGATTGTGTTGAAACTTGGTTTTTTCTTCTCCACTCGATGGATGTCATGTGGTTGTTTCTGCTGTTGTGGAATTATATTTATTTATTTACTTTTCTTGCAATGCATTTGGGAGATTTCTAATTCAAACTTTTGTATGTATTTCCAGTGTTGCTTTATTGAAGCTTGCAGAGATGGAATATTGTGGGACAACAAGGTATTATCTTGTAGTGTTTAGTCATCCAGAAAAAAAAAAAGTTACTTATTATAAATAAATTAAATGTTTCATGGACAATCATGCAAGTTATTATTCCTACGTTCTTTCTAGCCAAGAATTGGTTACTAGAAATGTTAGTTTTACAAATATGGAGGGGAAGAACACGGCTTTTACGTTTTACATGTTGCTTTAGAGATTACTTCATGATGTTGGCTTTTGAATTGCTGCAGTTATTTTATAAAGCTTCTTTTGGAGAAAAAGTATGCTTTGCCATGTCGTGTACTTGATGCTCTTGTTGCTCATTTTATGAGACTTTAAGAGGATTCGAGGATTATGCCTGTAATATGGCACCGATCGCTTCATAGTTTTGTGCAAAGGTGAGCTACTATTTATTAGTAAAAGAATTATTGTGATTCACCTAGAATAATTGATGTTTAGCCATGTTTCAAACTTATGTATATATCAGAGATCATTTTAGATCATTTTTACATAAATATAAAGATGCTATGCTTTTATCATTGCTAGTGAATTTTGCAAAAGTTCGTTATAGATAGTAGAGAGACTCCATGACCTGTTTATATGTCAGACGCCCTAGTTCTTTTTCTTTTTCTTTTTTCAGATTACATTTTAATCATGTCTATCTACAATTTTTTTCTTTTCATTCTAGTATTGAAACATTTGGGGAAGTTCTTTTGCAATGCTCCTCACCAGTCACCCCTTAGACAAGGAAAATATATAATTTTTAATGGAAGTCTTGATTTACCATCAAATTTTGTAATGGGGAAGACTTGGATAATTTGTAATTAGTGTATAACGTTTTAGGCTCTTAAATGCTATTCCAATGCAAGGCATTGCACCTTATGGGTTTGTCACTGGTCTATTTTTCAAATTTATGCATATAATTTCTTGCAGGTACAAAAATGAACTTCTGAAGGAGGATAAAGATAACCTAAGAAATCTTCTTGAAAAGCAAAAGCACAAACTAGTGAGATATTTCTCTAAAAATACTTCCTTTTATTTTTGTCCATGTAACATTTTAGCAGTGTAACCTTTATCGTTGATTGTTTGCAGGTTACTCCTGAAATAAGCAGGGAGCTAAATAACAGTCGCTGCCGGGGTGAGAAGGAGGATGACCTTATGTCAATTGATATCCTTTGATTTTCTTTCAAGTTTCAATGAGCATATATTTTTCTACATTTAACTTTTTGGAAAAAAGTTGCAATATAACATATCATATTCTTCATGAATAAAATTTGAATACAATTTGTTCGACTGTTGAGTAGTTTTTTGTATGTATAAAATTTTCACTCCTGCTTGATGCGGGGTTAAGATTGTTGTTCCCCTTGACTACATATTAATAAAATAGAATCCTCATTTTTAAAGAGCCCGTCTTTGATTTCATTTTCAACAACATAAAAAGAAGCCCAGCATTTTTTGGCATTTAACATCATCCCCAGCAGCCCACAACTAGCATATCAACCACTACGTCTCTCAGAAACCAAGAAAACCTTCCTATTGCGTTGTTAAGCAGGGGCATTGTTGTTGTTCTTGCGTGTTTGCACCCTCATCCTCTTGCTCTTTCATGTTTGCAAACAAAGAATCCAGTGTTTGAGGCCTCTGCTTAGGCATTGTATCCCCCTGCTGCGGATGCTGATGCTGCTGCATCTGCTTCTGTTGTGATTGCCGCAAATAATATACAAACCCTTGTTATAAAAGATACGTACATTTTATTGCCACCTATTCTATTGCTGGAACACTAATACATTGAATACCACATGTAATTCACATTTCAATTAATTCCAGTTCTTGGTTTTACCCATAGCTGATGTAAGCATTAATGCATAAATAAAGAAAGCCGATAATGCAAATGCAAAAGGTTAAAAGCTTTCCATAACTAAAATTTGAGACACTAATTACCATTCATTAGTACACAAGGCAATAACATAAACAAAAATAATCACCAATTATTGTACTTTGTGGTACCAGTGATAATTAACAAACATTAGTCTTCATAAGACAATTTGTCAAACAGTTGGCATGCAATGTTTCCAGTGGCTTGTTCTTTTGCTATCACACAGAGTTTTTTCCTTCCCAGCAAACTTGCTTTTATAAATTTTTGGGTGGGAAAGTGAAGAAAATCATAAAAGGCAAAATGGGTAGTGAGGTTATTAGCAGGAGAAGCTGATAAAAAATTGAAAGAGCTAACAACAAAACCAAGATGGAAATAGAGAAAAAAGAATATGGGAGAGAAAGGGTACCTGAAAGAAAGTTATTTTCTCTGCAAAACTCTTCAGTTTCAGACTCAATCAGAAGTCAAAACTGGATTAATTCCCACTTGGATCTTTCCCAGAATCCAATTAAAGCATTTGGAAACCAAATAATCTATAATTAAGATGCATGATCACAAGTAAAATCAGGATGGAGAAAGAAACCTATGATTAAATATTTCCCCAATAACAGATCCAGTGTCCCAATAAAAATGGCAAAAAGTTGTAAGAGATAATGTCCAACGCACACACGCTCAAAACAACTGACGCATTCCAAAGCACACTCGCACACCCGACGCATTCGCGCACACTACGCGCTTGTAGACCTTATTGCCCAATGCATAGGACAGGTCATCAGATCCCAAACAATCGGAAAAACTCTAAAGTATTCCGACAATACAAGTTTCTCGTTTAGTCATTAAAATTAAGAGATAACATTTTCCGCAGAAATATTAGGTAATATTAATTTAAAGAAGACTTAACACAAATACAAGTTTCTTGTTTCAGTAATAAGTGTAGCCCTAAGACAGGAAGTTACAAAGCAAGTGAAAATTAATTGTCAATTTTCATTCCACTAAAGACTTTTCAAAAATTTGAAATGATTCATTGAATCCGAAACGATAGGTCTTGATTCCTAACCGCTGATCTAATCGTTCTACATTCGATCAGATCCGTTCAAACATTTATATAATCTCTACTTTGTTCATCATTGTCTCCTTTTATCTCCTTCTCTCTGCCATATTCGAACCAGAAGAAGAAAAAAAAAAACAATTCCCTTGTTAACACCCTTTTCCTAGTTTCTTTTCATTCCACTTGCCCAGAACTTCGTCCCTGCTGTAGTTTCTCCTTCTTTGTCGGTGCCCTCCTTTTCTCCGTTTCAACAATCTCGGGTGAGTTTACTATACCTTTCATATCCTTCTTCTTTTGCTCCTTTTTCCTTGAAAGATAATTTTTTCCAAAACCCTGTCCAAAATGTCTTCACCTCCTCTGAAAATTCATTCAGAGCTCTGATGGAGCATTCTCCCATCGGCGGTTCATTGAATGAATCTTGCGACCCTACAGATTCAAGAAAGTCTATATCCCCCAAACATTCCGAAAAAGGCCAACCCAAACGAAGCCCATCTACATATTCTTCAACTCTAAACTCTCATCGAGCTTTGCAAAAATTGCAAAAAACATACCCATTCTTCTGAAATATTGTTATTGACTTTCCTCAACCCAACGAGTGTGTCCTATCTGTCCGGGAGGGATTCACTTGTTTCTACGAACTTCCAATTAAGCTTGGACTTCGTTTTCCCCTTCATCCTTTTATCTGACAGTTCCTTTTCCATTTTGATTTAGCTCCAACACAACTCATGCCAAACTGTTGGAGAATTCTCCTCGGACTTATCGTTCTGTCCGAGATACACCACTTTACCCTTACCGCTAACCTCATACTTCATTACTACTCTCTCATTGAGAATAATGACGAATCTGGTCGCTTCACCTTCACTCCCCGAAGGAAGAAACTCTTTCTCGACACGAGCACCTGCTATAAAGGTTGGCAGAGTAGGTTTTTCTTTGTTAAGGGAGCGAGGGGGTTCCCTTCTACACAAACTGTTCTTTTGAGTTTTAGAAATACATGGAACCTTGAGTTTGGTAAGAAAAAACCCTCTCTTTTTTTTAACTTCAACTTATCTATTTCTTAATCCTTTTGTTCTCCAGATCGCCATCTTAACAAAGCTCCGAGCTCTTTCACTTCGGACAAAAGAGGTCAATCTGCATCCTTCAACAAATGGAAGACCTGAATCTCAAATCAATCCTTGCCCCCGTGGCCTTTGTCGAAGCGGGTCTACACTCCGAAGAGGAACTAATTCCGAGAGGTATTCCCCATTCCACAGGATTTACAGTTTCCAAAAAAAATTTCCTTAAATTTTGTATTTTTTTAACAGCTTCGGACCTATACTAACCGTGGGACTCATTTGTGGTTGAACCTTCCTTCGGAACTCATCGAAGTTTGTGTAGAAGGGAACCCCCACGCTCCCTTAACCACAAATGGAACAAGTGAGCGTGGAGATTCCCTTCACTTGCTCCATTTGTGGTTAAGAGAGCGTGGGGGTTCCCTTCTACATAAACTTCAATGAGTTCCGAAGGAAGGTTCAACCACAAATGAGTCCCACGGTCAGTATAGGTCCGAAGCTGTTAAAAATATAAAATTTAAAGAATTTTTTTTTGGAAACTGTAAATCCTGTGGAATGGGGAATACCTCTCGGAATTAGTTCCTCTTCGGAGTGTAGACCCGCTTGGACAAAGGCCACGGGGGCAAGGATTGATTTGAGATTCAGGCCTTCCATTTGTTGAAGGATGCAGATTGACCTTTTTTCGTCCGAAGTGAAGGAGCTCGGAGCTTTGTTAAGATGGCGATCTAGAGAACAAAAGGATTAGGAAATAGATAAGTTGAAGTTAAAAAAAAAGAGGGTTTTTTCTTACCAAACTCAAGGTTCCATGTATTTTTAAAATTCAAAAGAACAGTTTGTGTAGAAGGGAACCCCCACGCTCCCTTAACAAAGAAAAACCTACTCTGCCAACCTTTATAGCAGGTGCTCGTGTCGAGAAAGAGTTTCTTCCTTCGGGGAGTGAAGGTGAAGCGACCAGATTCGTCATTATTCTCAATGAGAGAGTAGTAATGAAGTATGAGGTTAGCGGTAAGGGTAAAGTGGTGTATCTCGGACAGAACGATAAGTCCGAAGAGAATTCTCCAACAGTTTGGCATGAGTTGTGTTGGAGCTAAATCAAAATGGAAAAGGAACTGTCAGATAAAAGGATGAAGGGGAAAATGAAGTCCAAGCTTAATTGGAAGTTCGTAGAAACAAGTGAATCCCTCCCGGACAGATAGGACACACTCGTTGGGTTGAGGAAAGTCAATAACAATATTTCGGAGGAATGGGTATGTTTTTTGCAATTTTTGCAAAAATCGATGAGAGTTTAGAGTTGAAGAATATGTAGATGGGCTTCGTTTGGGTTGGCCTTTTTCGGAATGTTTGGGGGATATAGACTTTCCTGAATCTGAAGGGTCGCCAGATTCATTCAATGAACCGCCGATGGGAGAAATGGGAGAATGCTCCATCATAGCTCGGAATGAATTTTCAGAGGAGGTGAAGACATTTTGGACAGGGTTTTGAAAAAAATTATCTTTCAAGGAAAAAGGAGCAAAAGAATAAGGATATGAAAGGTATAGTAAACTCACCCGAGATTGTTGAAACGGAGAAAAGGAGGGCACCGACAAAGATGGAGAAACTACAGCAGGGACGAAGTTCTAGGCAAGTGGAATGAAAAGAAACTAGGAAAAGGGTGTTAACAAGGGAATTGTTTTTTTCTTCTTCTTCTGGTTCGAATATGGCAGAGAGAAGGAGATAAAAGGAGACAATGATGAACAAAGTAGAGATTATATAAATGTTTGAACGGATCTGATCGAATGTAGGACGATTAGATCAGTCGGTTAGGAATCAAGACCTATCGTTGTCTGCCGGACCATGATTCTATCTTCTCAAAGTAGCTGACGGGAACGACACCATCAAAACCTTCAGTCAATATCACCTTGTTGTCCGAAATGTACAATTTCATTCCCTCTGCAATTAAAATTCACAAGAAACACAAACAACAATAAGTGAGTCCGTTCCCTTGTACTTTTTTTGTTTTTGTTTTTGCTTTTGCGCTCGCTCGAGTATGAGTCAACAGAAATTTGACCTTGAACCCCAAAGACTTCGCAAACTATACCTTCCAAAGCTTTTCTGACATTGAGAAAGATCAAAATATTAACATCCCGTCGCATACCTGGAAATGAAAACAAACTCAACCATTAGCATAAGCTGGATGGTGTAATTGTCCATGTATTGAAATGAATAGCTCTAATGTTTGCATATCTTCAATGGACAGCAATGTCATTCAAACATAAAGAAACGGAAATTATCTTATACCACAAATTACAATCTAGTTTATCATTAACACAGATAACAATCTATTGATTGTGCGATTTGTTCTACACTCTTTCCATGGTTCCATCTCACAGTCATTGTCATCATTGACAAACCATCCAGAGGTGGCAGGTATAATATGAAATATAATAATGGACATTGAAACAGCTGATGATGATTAACCGGAAGGAAGTTCATATAGAAAGTTTTTACATGCGTGTCAAAAATCATCAAATATATTACCACTAATCACTTCCCCATCTGTTGGCAAGCCACATGAGAAGTGGACGTGCAGTCTTTCCATGCGTTTTAAACCAGACGCTAATATGGATTCCAAATTTTTCCTATAGGTTCCATGTACACACACTGCAGTGGAGGAAAAAAAGTAAGACAGTGAAATAAAACAAAAATGCATACTTCCATAGAATATAGTTAATGACCTTCTCCCTTTAGGGAGCAGGTGTTATCTAAGACTACAGAGGTTGAAGATTTTAAACAAATTAAAAAAGGACCTGGAACTTCTTCAGCCGAGAAGATCGGCTTTAATAGTCTTTCAGTTTCAACTGTCTGCCATTTATACATGAAAATCAGCATATAGTATTACTGGAAATAACAGAAGTGTGAATCTCAATCCAACAGCCAAAATCAAAACAAGTTTGGGAAAAAATTCTTCATATTGTAGTTTATAAATTACATAAGCATAACTAAGGAACAAAAGAGTTTAGCACAATGATAAGTTCAAGTATAGTTCCAGCAGCAGTGATTCATGAATATGCCCACAAAAAAGGGGGGAAAAAAAGAGAGGGAGAGAACAGTATGCCTTAGAACTTCAACGATCGACAAAATGATTGTATTAATGGCATCTCCATAAAATAAACTACCATCTTAAACTTTTTTTTCAATTAAAAAGAACGATAAAAAGAAGACATAAAGATACAAGAAACACGAGGATATATCACCGTTATTGTGTGCCCTTGGTTTGCACGTATGAAAAGCTCTCCATTTTCTTCCAGGAGGCCAAAGCGCTGCTTATTATCCTTTCTGACAGCCTAACAATATGCACTAAATAATTAAAAGTCTGACTTGATACAGTGTCATTACATTAAAATGGATGCTAGAAAAATCACTTTAACCAACGCTTGAAAAATAGAACAGAAACATTTTTGCAGTGTTTATGTTGACATACTAAAAGTTATAGCAGACAATGATATTAACCAGAAAGCGATATTATATTTAGCAAATAGTTTTGTAATATTACACATCACAACTACTGAAACCATCATGGTTCAGGCAATGCCATTGCCAACTAAGGGTAACCTAAGGAAATATAAGCCATAGGGGAAGAGGGACTGCAAGAAAGCAGCAAAATGAGAAATGCAAATTAACAAGGTTCCGTTCATGCGGACAAAGGACAAGAAGAAAACTAAAAACAATGTGCCTGCAGTCCAAGCACGACAGTGGTGGGAAAACTCCAAAACAAAACACAAGGTCTTAACTCTATTCTTCTGTACAATGCTACAATACAAGAAGCTATTAGAAGAAACGGGAGCCAAAAAACAATTTTCAAACAAGAATTTCAATCACTGACCTCTCTAATGTCATCAATAGTATGCGATGTTAATGGGATATTAGCAAATGTCTTCATATTTATCTTCAAAAGATCATCAACCTTCACATAACCATCACTACGCACGTTCAAATTCAAATCAGAAGCCATATGGCGCAAAATTCGAGTCCTGAAATTTTACAGAGATCAAAGAAGGTTCAAGAAGAGGGGAAAAAAAAGAAGCACAAAGATCCCTTTTTGCAGAAACACTGAATTCAAAGCTATTTTGCAACTAAGATTAGGATCACCAAAACCAACCACAAGACCTCCAAGCCATAAAAGACTTTATCTTATCCGACCAATTCAGTACTTAAATCAAAATGAACAACCAAGGATAAGAAGGAATTCTAATGCTTACAGTAATCTACCAAGTGCATCAATCTTGTCTTTACCACCCCCGCCACCACCACGGCCTCTCGATCTTTCTCTGTCATTTTTCTCCAAGTCTCTTCCTCTGCCACCACTGCCCAATTTTCCATAATTAGAGTATTACATGTGGGCACCGAGAAATGCCGATGAATAACAAAAATCCAAATAACTGCTACTCTGAGAAAACCATATTACCAAACAGAATAACAATCCGAAAAAGGGAACTTGAAAATTAAAACCCATTGCTTGGTTCCCGAGTAATGCACGAAATAAAATTAATCTTGCCGGTCAAACAAACACAAACCCTCCTTACTTTCTTCCATTCTCGTTTCTCGATTTTTTTTTAAGGAAAAAATAACGAAAAAACAAAAAAGAGCAATACCTACCTCCTACTTGAACGCGCAAAGGACGAAAAAGAAGAGTTACTGCTGCTAGCGCTGTTAGTGTTGTCCATGAAAACCAGGGCGGTGGAGGAAGCTCGAAGAGGTGCAGGAGCCAAGAAAACACGTGGAAGGAGAACACGGCAGTAGCACAGAGTTCGAATGTTGTTGGAGGTCACAGATGCCCACATGAGTTGGCCTTGTTTCCAGAGGACACTGACGACCCACGGAGAGTGATTATGAAAAAATTGTTGCCAAAGCTTATCGTTGATTTTTTTTTTTTTATAATAAGAAAAGCTTATCGTTGATGTTCACCTGCTGGTGTACCAAAACTTATTTTATATGAAATAAATTATTAATTAAATACATTTACAATAATATTTTATTTATTATTAATAAATTATTAATTATTATTAAATAATCATTATTTTTATTTTGGCTAAGAATAGAGGGAGCATATTTAGGTTCAAAAACTTGCTTTATGCTTCCTTTGCAAATGAATATCGATTGTAGACAATTATAATTAAAATACTTACTATTTCCACACTGGAGTAAACTTCTTCATCTTCTTGTAGTAACGAGCTAGACGATGGATCCTGCTCTCAACCAGAATCAATCTGAACTTGGAATCTTTGTCCTTCCTGTTCCTCTCCAAATGCTTCCTAATTGAGACTGCTTTCTTGATGAGGTGGTACAGATCCTCCGGTATCTCAGGAGCAAGCCCTTAGCCCATGAGGAAAAGGGCGAAAAAGTGGCGAAAAAGTGTTGTTAATCATTTAGCTTCTTAGCTTAACTCTTAATCGCAGGAAAAAGAATCGAAATAAAGACAAACCATGAGCCTTAAGTATACGCATTATCCTGCTCCAGTTACACTCATAACTTGGGCTATCCCATGAGAATCACGAAGAAGAACACCAATTTGAGACGGTGTCATGCCCTTCTTGGCAAACTTGCAGATGTACTCAACCTGAAAGAACACACATGAAAAATTCAGTACAAGTATATAGCAATTTACACATCATCAGCAAGCATGTGAATGATTTCTGAGCCCCTGTGAAAACTAGATAATGTAATTCGAATTCCAGAAGGGCAAGCAGAAGTTTAGAATCCAGCATAGTGGGACTAAATCATGATGCATCCACACCCAGTTAAATTATATATGGGGAAGTGAACTTATATGCCTCTACCAGTACTACCAAATACTTTTACAGAAGAAAGATTGAATATAAACACAACTAATGTTTTAATTATTGAAAGATACAAAACCCATTGCTTAGGAGTAACAAAGCGAGCAAAAATAAATTGGATTTTTTTAATATTACAAATATAAAGGAAGTTTTTTTGATATAACAGACTTGGAGCACCAAATTTTGGATATAAATAAACATCAGTAGTATGCAAGGTACAGTTATCGTACTCCACTCTTTTAGCTAGCAAATAAACTGAGTAAACAGTATATCCATATCAAATCCAAAGAAATGTCATCATCCACTCACAAATAAACTTAGCATTCTATCAACATGACAACGAAATCAATCAAACAATTTACTGATAAAATGTTCTGTAAATACAAATGTAAGCACTATTTACAAATTACAACTATTTACATGAATTAGAAATCAATGATAAAGTTTTGGACTTTGGAAGAAAAGCACATTTAATTCAGTATCATAACAATTTAAATTGTTCACAGAAAAAAAGAACACCAATTTTTAAAGTGTCCTCAAAACCACTTTGCTAGTTGTGTGAACACCCCTTGCAGCAAATTTTAATGCAGCACGGCTATTATACAACCTGCAAAATCCAAAAAACAAAAATTTCAAACAATGCTCATCCGTTTTGTCTTTGTTCTTATAGTGATATCGGAGGCATTAGCAAACCCCATTTTATATTTGTTGCTCATGTAGATTAATTTAGATTTAAAGAAAAAAAAAATTAAATAACTTTGAATATTCAAACACATTTTGATTTATTATTTTATTTTTATTTCAAATATTCTGCACATTCTTCTAACTAAAAATTTAGAGACAAATAATAATACATAACTTTTTAAGTTCACGAATAAATAACTGACCGATCTGAAAGCTAATCCAGAACCAAACAAATTTGAAAATCTAAATAATTTTTGTGTTAAAAAATATTGGTTATGGAATATTAAACAATTTCCTTACTATCTGCGTATCTTTCCACAAAGATCAAGTTGTTTTTGTGAAAAAATATACAGACAACACAGATACTGAGTAAGGATTTTAATATTTGATAACCTGATCAATACTTTTTAAAATAAAAATTAATTAGATCATCAAATTTATTTAATTCTGAACTAGCTCTCAAATCACTCAGATATTACTTCATAAGCTTAAAAAAAAAATTGTATCATCACTTATCTGTAAAATTTTGACCAGAATAATACAGCTGAAAAATATACGAAAATATCTAAAATAAAAATAAAATAATAAACTATAATAGGTTTGAATATTCAAAATTATTAAAAAAAAAATTTCTTAAATCTAAATTAATCTACAAGAATGCGGTTTGCTAATGCCCACTAAACACCTGGAAAGCGACATCACGCAGTAAGTGAAACGCTAAAACTTCGGATCCTCAGGTTTAAGTGCGGCGCCTCCGAGAAAGACAGTTAGGAGAACTTTCAACCAGGGTTTCACTGCAATTTTTTTCTCGGCAATCAGGAAAGAGAGAGAGTGTACGGGTTGGCGTTGAGATATGAATATAAAGATTTTTCAGACAAAAGAAAAAAATGGATAGGCAATAGGCAAGACTGTCTGAAAGTCTTTTTTAAATGGAACGAGGAGGAGGAAGAGTTTGGCCTTTATTTATAGCTGTTATGCCATAGATCAGTATCTCTTCTAATTCTAATTATTAGTGTAAAATTTAAATTGAATAACCTATTAAACATTTTTTAGCAGTCCCAAAAGAAAAAGAAAAAAAAAAAATTCCTCAGATCGTATTTTTGCAGACAAAGAGGAGAGAGATAGGCAATGGGCAATGCCATGAAGCCGTACACGCGCATTTGCATCAGCAGCCTTAACGCCGAGAAAAGCTTCAGTACAACGGTCGCACCACGTCAGCTGGTGCGACCTTCCAATCAAAAAGTGACATATGTCAATTTATATTAAAATATATATTTAATTTTTTTTTTCCAAAACTGTTTCTCTTTTTATTTTTTTCTCTGCTCTGCAAACCATCGGAAAAACACATCCAATTCACCGATAATATGGAGAAGTTTTGTAATTTTGGTGAGTGGGTATTGCCGAATGATGCCATTAGTTCTACCCCATAAAAAACCTTTACCGGTTTTATTTGGCTAAGAAAATTCCAAATCATCCATTTCTTTTTAATTTTTTATCCTAGATAGTACATTTGAGATTTGTTTCTTTTTTTGGTGAAATTGAGATTGGTTTCCTTAGTATCTAATGGTTTCAACATTTTTATATTAGTGTTTGTATATATAAACACCAGATATCTGTTCTAAAATTTAACATATCTAAATCAAAAGGTAATATAGTAATTAAGCCATAGACTTCCTTCTTGTTCTCACCCATTTGTCAAAAAAAAAATTACGAAGTAAAATATAAGACCACTGTAATTCTATATTAATTGTAATATGAAATTGGTAAACAAGCAAAATTTGTTGGAGACATATTTTCGGCTCTCCATCCTGCGGTTGATTGGATGTTTTCCAGTAAGTGAAAGTGAGAAACATAGATGAAAATAGAGAAAAGATTAAAAAAAATATTATAATATAAATTGAAAGGTGTCAATTTTTAATTGGACGGTAGCACCAGCTGGCGACTGTTGTACTGAAGCTTTTCTCTTTAACGCGCAATGCCATAAAGCCGTACACGCGCATTTGCATCAGCAACCTTAATTCCTACACTGGTCTCTGAGCACAGCGCACACAGCACACACCCATTTTCCGGTACTACTTGATCTTCATTTAATATAATCTATATAATAATAAAACTGATCATAGCAAATATAGCCCCATTAGCAGTAGCCAATATCATTTGGTAGATAACACCAAATTTCTATTTTTATTACTTGAATTGACTAAAGTCTCATCATGTTTAGCTAATTAAAGCTTTCTTTCTTCACATTTATCTCTCCCACGCTTCCTCTTGTACTGCTTAAAACAAAAGTCTTTGAGCTTGTGTCTTGTGTCAGTGATTAACTTAAATATGATGCATCCTCTGTTAAAAAAAAAAGTTGGCAATTTTGCCACTTGTATGCATGTCCGAGGGTATGCAAGTCCGAGCCTCAAATAAGTCCACTTTGAAATCTACCTGAGGTAGAAATTTCCGAGTCACATGTCCGAGGCTGACATTTTCTATCAACCTTTTTTTTTTTTTCTCCACCAAAGCACTCATTAAACAGAATAAATTAAAATCATCTATTTCGATTATATATCATCATGGAGTCTCAACCAAACAAAAGTTCCTTCTCTTTTTAACCATAAATAGATTCAATTTATAACTTTTTTATATTCAAAATACTTACCCGAAAAAAAAAATTAAAAATGTTATCGTTTCTTGAAACCAAATAAAAAAGAGGCTCCTGGCAAAATTTAAAAAATAAAAAAATTTAATCATGATAAAATGATCAATCTTTGAACTTCAAAATTGATAAATGGATTTTTGGTAGCCAAACTATACAGGGGTTCTTAACAATTTTTTATTTATTACAAATTGAAGGAGAGAAGTTTTAATTTGTACGTAGTATCTTGAGTATATATAGAAGATATAATCCTAAAATCTCCAATTTTAATCTTGAGCAAATATAAAAATAAAAGCAAAGGTAGAGATCTCTTTTGGGACCTAAGAATTACAGTCTTCATTAATTCTCTCTCTCATTTCACTTTCTCTCGATTTCTCCCTCTCTATGACTGAAAGAACACACATGAAAAATTCAGTACAAGTATATAGCAATTTACACATCATCAGCAAGCATGTGAATGATTTTCGAGCCCCTGTGATGACTAGATAATGCAATTCGAATTCCAGAAGGGCATGCAGAAGTTTAGAATCCAGCATAGTGGGACTAAATCATGATGCATCCACACCCAGTTAAATTATATATGGGGAAGTGAACTTATATGCCTCTACCAGTACTACCAAATACTTTTACAGAAGAAAGATTGAATATAAACACAACTAATGTTTTAATTATTGAAAGATACAAAACCCATTGCTTAGGAGTAACAAAGCGAGCAAAAATAAATTGGATTTTTTTAATATTACAAATATAAAGGAAGTTTTTTTGATATAACAGACTTGGAGCACCAAATTTTGGATATAAATAAACATCAGTAGTATGCAAGGTACAGTAATCGTACTCCACTCTTTTAGCTAGCAAATAAACTGAGTAAACAGTATATCCATATCAAATCCAAAAAAATGTCATCATCCACTCACAATTACAAAAATAGAGTTAGGAGGTAGTTCAATTGAGATATTTTCTAATGAAAAAAATAAAAAAAATACCAAAACCACAGTTTTTTAGCCTAACGAGATTTCATTCATTCAAGATGCAAATAAAAAAAGAATAAATATAAAATAAATGATCTCTTTGGTTGCTGAAACATTAAGAAATACCAAAAACAAAGAAAAATCATTGTGCATGCGACCCATTGTTTCTGTGTATTCGAAAGAAAGGGTGATCGATGTGTCGCTCTTGGTCATTCAGGCGTTGCCGGTTTAATTTTGGTTTGACCGATAAAACCCCGAGAAGAACAAGATGGGGCAGTAGGGTTTTTCAAATTTTGGATTTTCGCGGCCTTGGGCTTTTGGCCCTTACATCAAGTCTAGGTGCCAGCCCACCTTTACTTTTTGGGCTGCATGTCGGCCCAATCTCTGCGGTGGATTAGCGTATTAAAAGCGCTTAATTTGTTTTTTTACTCCTTTTCGAACTAAATTAATTATTGATACTGTCCAAAATAATATTTTGATAGTTTGGTACTGCTAAGTATTTTAACTGAAGTCTATAAATGTTATTTTATCTTTAAATTAGAGCCTTCGAACCATAAGATAAATAATAATAAAAATGCCCTTTGAAATTTGGACTTTTATCATATTTTGATTTAGAATTACGATATGAAATACAACAAATTACGTAAAATCAAATTCTGAGTAAAAAAAAATGGGAATACACTATGATTGGTTTATATTAGTTATTTTTCTCGTGTAACTCTACCAGCGAGTCTCACATTCCAATCCCAAAGATAAACTTCTAGATTGTCAATACTTTGGTTTGATCTTGCCTCGTCTTTGCCATAAAGAGTTATTTTTTAAAGAGATTTTAAAAGTAAACTGTCATATTCCTCTCTGGAAAGGAGTAGAGAAAAAAGTGTAATTATTGACACAGAAACCACAACAATCCACTCTTCTTGTGGGAACATGATTTGCTAACTGACTAATCCATTCACCAATGATAAAATCTGAAAAAATAAAAATAAAAAAAAATGGCAAATTTGTCGCTGTTAAACAAGAGGGTGTAGCTGGATACTGAATAAGAAATTATATAATTAGAAGAAAAGATTAAAAGAAAAATGAATTCTGTTGGTTCATGCTTATACAGTATGAAAAGAAGAAAGAAAACAAAGAATAAAGGAAACGGATCGGACAAATGAAAAGTGAAGGAAAACATATGGGCCTTAAATTGTCTAAAATTTTATAATATATATTCTTCAAATATAGGTAGGTGATGGCAGATAGTGTGTATATATATATAATGTGGTTCATACACCATGCAAAGTTTTAAAAGCTATCTCATCATTTGATTTAAACGCTATCTCATGAAAATAAAAAATAAAAAAAAAATTGTTCTAAATGCTATCTCATCATTTGATTTTGTCTCACTTATCTCGTTTGTTTGTGTAAGATAATCGGGTTTAAAAAGGTCCATATTTGCTCTATATAACTTCAAAATATATGGTCTATTCCTTTCTCTTATAAACGCGTAAAGAAATATTTACCGAAAAAAGAAAAACGTGTAAAGAAAAGAAATGTTCAAAAGGTAGATCAGAAATATGAAAAAATAAAAAATAAATCTAAAGGAGTCCAGCGAAGATATGGAAGAGAACAAAATAGAAAAAAAGAACGAATTTTAAATCAATCATGGCGCACCATTTTCACAAAAAAGATTATTATCCTACGAAATTGATGATGGAAACCCTACAAATCTGTCCCATCCTTTATCTCCCAAGACAAAAGAATTTTACAGGCTATGATAGAGGGCCTTTAGTCATTCAAAATGTAAGACAATGAAACATGATTTTTTTAGAGTTCACATGCAGCTCAATTTTGCCTAAAGATTTTGAGTCATGATGTAACCCAGAAATAAATAAAAAAGTAGTTCACATGAATTTGTGAACAAGAGAATCAAAACCTGGTACATTTGTTAAGGGGAGGCACTTTTTTTTTTTTTGGGTGAATAGGGGAGGCACTTTCTCAGCAATAGAATACTGTCACATTGCACATACTTTCATTTCATTTCACTTGTACATGCATATGTGTATATATGTTTCTTTTCTTTTTTGTAGTGAAAAAACTGAGTTTCATAGAAACAAAGGAGAGAGACAACCACAGCCATCAAACAGCTGTCCCCGTTCCAGAAAGAAGAATGTTTATTTTTTCTAGAGCTATGCAATCTAAAATATTATGAGAGAGAATTCTCATAGATCAAGTTATAAAAATTGTGTCCCCGACCTTCTAGTTCTGTGGTAAATGGATGAATTACATCCTCAACATCACAAGTTTGAGAAAAATTAGACACAAAAAAAAAAAAAAAAAAGTTATAAAAATTGTTCTCAGCCATCCATTTAGCACATAGATGAGCAAGACTGTAACTAATAAAAATAAAGGAGTTACGTAAACTTAAAACATATGTTTCACTTTTTCTGTAGTGTCCCTTATGAATCACGGAATCTCCTTTACTATCTGGAATTTTTTATTTTTATTTTCTTTTCTAATGGCTCAAAAAAATAATAAAACAATGATTATATTGTTTTGGACACTCAAAATAAAAAAAGAGAGATATAGTCTTGCCAAGAGTCTCTGGGTCAAAGTTCCACCAACTGATGGGGCAGTAGAGCATGGTACAAACTACTAAGTATGGGAATTTCTTTTTAGCATATAGTTTTTTAATGTATTCTTTTGCTGCTGGGGTCATTAGCTTTTAAGATTTTTCCAATTGAATAGAGACAGCAAGATATCCAGGTACTGTCATAGGGGTGTAGGTCATACTGACCTTTCCATTTTCTTTTCCCATCATCTCTACGAAAAAAAGTGGTCCGTGGGAAGCACCGGCAAGGTCATGGTCCTCATGGTCATTGTTCAAAGCATTTGCATTGTTTTAGTATGAAAAAGAAACAGAAAAAAAAAAAAAGATTCCATCTATCAACTCTTTCCACTATTTCTTTTACGGGGTATCAAAAGTTTTTTTTTTCTTACTTTTGAGTTATATTCCACTTGTAATAGCTGTATTTCTGATCATGCTTATTTGTAATGTCTGTAGTTTTTATTTTTTTTCATTTATTTTAAAAATATTTTATGAAAAAATAATTCACACATTTCAGAAACTATCTGTGAACTTTAAAAACAGATTTTAGCTTTTAAAAGCTATGTCATCTCTCCATTATGATTTATATAATCCTATAAGATAATTCAGCAGTGTTAAATACATTATTTACAGTCTCCAAGAAGTATATTATTAGTTAACTTAATTATTGTAACCTTTCACCAAAAATATATTTTTCTTTTAAAGAAAAACGTAGGAGTAATTAGTCTATGACCGATTGCATCCACCTGTACAGTTGGACCATTGAGATTCAAATTCTCTCACTCTCACTCTCTTTAGTCAGTAGTCAGAGTCCCAAGTCCTTTTAATTCTCACCTCCAAGACAAAATCTCCCACGTTTTCCCACGCACTCTCCTCCCTCCTTCACTCTCTCACTTTCCCTCCCATTTTCTTCCAGTTTCCCTTCAACCAAACACACCCGTACCTGTTTAATCAAAGATTTGAAAGTAGCTCACTTGTAGACATCACTTCCTCAAACACAAGCAACAATCCCAGAAAAATAGAAAGAAAAAAAAAATTACAAAGTTTAAACATTTCTCGCCAAGTAGTCGTGTCACATAGAATCTGACACATTCCATTTCATTTTCCCATTACTTTCCGTCTAGGCAAACATGCTCTTACTACCCTTCTCAATGCTCTTTTCTTTCCTCCTCTTATTTCCTATGCTATCTGTTTCCTCACTCACCGAGCTCCCTACTCTCATGGCCATGAAAGCTTCTCTGGACCCACAGAACCAGTTCTTGACCTCATGGGCTGCCCACTCTGACCCCTGTAGTGGCGCTTTTGAAGGCGTGGCGTGCAATGAGCAAGGCCGCGTTGTGAATATCTCTCTGCAAGGAAAGGGTCTTCGGGGCCAAATACCCGGAGCTGTGGCTGAGCTCAAGAGCTTGACGGGTCTGTACCTGCATTTCAACTCTTTGAATGGGAACATACCTAAGGAGATTACGAGTCTGAGCGAGTTAAGCGATTTGTATCTCAATGTCAATAATCTATCTGGGGAAATTCCTCCTGGGATTGGGAACATGCCTAATCTTCAAGGTCGCTCTTGATTTTTTGTTCCTTTTTTTTCGTATTTTATTTTGTGAAGTTGCCATTTTTGCTTTCCGTGTGCATGAGAAAGAGAGGGAAAAATGTAGTTCTTTCTTGTACGTGAGTGTGTGAAGAAGGGATCAAACGAGCGAGCTAATCTTCAATGCGGGTCTTTGATTTTTGTGGAACGTTTATCATTTTTGTCTCTGTGTTTTCGCCTCGTGAGAGAGAGATCATTTAGTGTTCTGTTTTTGGGGACTTATTGCCGCTCACAGTTTACCATATCTATGTTAGACAGAATGAGTTTGATGCAATGGAATTCAGTTTTTTATTTTTTATTTTTCTTTAGCAAACCTCACGTCAAATCTATATATTTTTGCGACATCGTTTAAGGTTTTTGATATAGATCAGAGATCTTTTCTTTGTTTTTCCTTTTTCTTTTTACATTTTTAACCCAAAATTGAATTGAATGGTTTTTTCAATGTTATTTATGGAATTTTATTTATTAAAGGTGAAAGTTGAGTTTTCTTTTTTTCCTTTTGCAGTTTTGCAGCTCTGTTATAACAGGTTGACTGGGAGCGTACCAACACAACTGGGAAACCTGAAGAAGCTTAGTGTTCTTGCTTTGCAGTATAATCAATTAACTGGTGCAATTCCTGCTAGTTTAGGTGAGTTGCGGAGATTAACAAGGTTGGACTTGAGCTATAATAGTCTGTTTAGTTCCATCCCTGCAAAATTAGCTCATGCTCCTCTGCTAGAAGTTCTTGATATCCGAAACAATTCTCTGTCAGGCAATGTCCCACCAGGTAATATGGTCTCATCTACTCGTTCTTCTTGTTCTAGTATTTGTTATTCTTTTGAATATTAAGGCGGGAAGAAGTTCAATTTGCTTGACTTTTTCTTTGGGGGTCTTGTAAATGAAAACACAGCTCTGAGGAGACTAAATGGAGGATTCCAATACAGAAATAATCCAAGCTTATGCGGTGTTGGGTTTCCTGAGTTAAGTGTTTGCACAGCTAATCATAGTCAGAATGGAAACAGACCGGAACCATTTGAACCTAGCAATTTTTCTGCAAAAGATTTTCCAGACACATCTAGAAATGTATCCATGAAGGATATCCCCAAGTCAGCAAGTTTACACTCAAACTGCAGCGGATCTCACTGTTCAAAGGCATCGAAATCTCCACAAATTGGTATGGTTATGGGTGTTGTTGGAGTTTTATCTACTTTCGCTGTCACTGGACTTTTCACATTCTCATGGTGCCGTCGCCGAAAACAGAAAATTGGGAGTGCTTTTGATAGCTCAGATAGCCGGCTTAGTACCGACCAGGCCCAGGAAGTTCACCGGAAGAGTGCATCTCCTCTTATCAGTTTAGAGTATTCAAATGGATGGGACCCATTGGCTAGAGGTGACAGTGGATTCTCGCAGGAAGTTCTTGAGAGCTTTATGTACAATTTGGAAGAAGTGGAGCGTGCAACTCAGTGCTTCTCCGAGTTGAATTTGTTAGGGAAGAGCAATTTTTCTGCCATCTACAAGGGGATCCTAAGAGATGGATCATTTGTTGCTGTAAAGTGCATTGCCAAAACAAGCTGCAAGTCTGATGAAGCTGAATTCTTAAAGGGATTGAAGATACTGACATCATTGAAACATGAAAATCTTGTTAGATTGAGAGGATTTTGTTGCTCAAGGGGCAGGGGAGAGTGTTTCCTTATCTATGATTTTGTCCGAAATGGAAGTCTGTTACGTTATCTCGACATTAAGGATCACAGTGAGATGCCTCTTGAATGGTCGACCAGAGTATCCATCATCCATGGAATTGCCAAAGGTCAGTGCACTTTTAGTTCTTATGTACCTAACATTTGTTTGAAACAGTTCATTCTATCATATTGACTTTAGATGCAATTCACTTTGAAAATATAACAATAGAAAAAACAGAACGCAAATATTCTTGATTTTGTAAGAACTCAATAGTGAAAAATACTTCCTTTGTAAGAAGTTATGAATATGTAGATTCATGAATCATTACTTTGGTGTTGCACCTATTGCCTTCTTTTATTTTGTTTCTGCTGGAAATTGACATCTATTTCAGGTATTGTGTATTTACATGGAAACAAAGGCAACAAATCTGCTTTTGTTCACCAGAATTTATCAGCTGAGAAAGTTCTTCTTGATGCCTGCTATAAGCCCATGGTTTCACATTCAGGGCTACACAAACTTCTTGCAGATGATATTGTCTTCTCCACTCTCAAAGCCAGTGCTGCCAAGGGATACCTGGCTCCTGAGTACATAGCCACTGGTCGCTTCACTGCGAAGAGTGATGTGTATGCATTTGGTATGATTGCATTTCAAATCCTCAGTGGCAAACAGAAAATCACTCAGTCTATTCGCCAAGGGGCAGAGTTCTGTAGATTTGAAGGATTTATTGATTCAAACCTCGAGGGGAAGTTTTCTGAAACAGAGGCAGCAAAACTTGGAAGAATTGCTCTTCTTTGTACTCATGAATCTCCTAACTACAGACCATCCATGGAAAATGTGATGCAAGAAGTGAGTGGTTTTGTTTGCTGTTCTTGATCTTCTTACCAAGTTGTTGCCTAAATTTTCGATAAATGGTGATAGATAAAGCAATTACTAACTCCTAATTAATACTACAGTTGTGTTCTTACTGACTTATTGTATCCTTTTTGAAGACCGAAGTAATATTGTAAATGGCAGGCATGTACTAGTTTATTGTAATTTGTGGGCTTCTACTTCTATATATATGTCTTTGTTGAAGTTTATCAGTGTATAAAGGCTGGTTTGTTCACAACTCCTTTTTGTTGAATGTTTGTACGTGTAAATTCTGAAAGATCATTGTGGTTTTGAGGCACTGCTTTGATACTTAACTAGTAAATGGGCAAACTGGTTTCAGGATATAAACTAGCTATCTATGTATTTTATTTATTGTCTTTAACTTGACTTTTTTTACTTTTCTTTTCAAAGAAAAAAATGAAATTTTACTTCTAGTTTATAATAATCATGTGACAAATATTATTTTCCTCCAAGTAGAACAAATTGGCTCGCATAAATAGGAGGCATATCAGAATAGCTGGTTTTGCTATGCGTGCTTGTGAAATATTTTTGTCATCTTCCTTTTGCCGAGGATCTAATTAATATAATTTTCTGAGGAGATAGAGGGAGAAAAATTAATAATAATAATAATAATAATAATAATAAAAAGAACAGAAACCAAAGGAAGGGTTATATGCCCATTTATATTTTGTAGACTTGAGCAAAATACTTGCTTTGAGATCCTCAACAAAAAGTAACTACCAAAATGGAACATTATTTTTTTTTTTGAAGGAAAAAAATGGAATATTATTATCTAAGACAATATTTGTCCAAAAATTATGCAATAGGTAGTTTGTCCAATTTTCTGTGTTTGACCTTTAGAACGCAGATATTCATTGATTTGCCTACTGAATATGGTTCGTAAATACCCAAAACAAGATTTACTCCACTTGAAGGAAGAGCTTATAGAGCTTCATAAAATAAGAAATGTTTTATTGCTAATAAACAAATGTGGGTACTCAATAAAAAAAATTTACACTTGGATTTGGTTTACATAAGTATGAAAATTTTACAGTTGGACTTGGTTTACATAAGTAAGAAAATTTACATGCAATAAGAAATGTCCGATGATTGAGAAAGAAAGATAGAACGTCGCTACAAAGCCTTTGTAAAGCTCAATCAAACCCTATAAATGCTGGCAAGTTCCAACTCAACCTCGAACTCTTAAATAGCTGACCTCAGAATCGAGCATTTATATACTGTTCAGAAGGTAATGGATCTCTGTAACTTGAGGATGAGAGTTGTCTTGCACAGAAAACTCATGAACAATTCCCCCGAGTTCAATCCAACTGCAACCATGAAGTTTTTTTATGTTCTTTTCCCTCATCTTCATCCTAACCTTTCGAACATCATCCCACATGCTGAGGCCAGCATACATATTGGACAGAAGCACATAAGAACTTGAATTACTAGAATTCTGCCTAATTAGATTCTTAGCAACTGGCTCTCCAATACTGAACTTTTCATACTTCTTACAGGCACCAAGCAATGTCCTCCAAACAACATCATTTGGCTCAACAGGCATTTCGTCAATGAATCTTCTGGCTTGTTCTATAAGCCCTGCACGACCAAGGATATCAACAACGCATCCATAGTGTTGCATTTTTGGTTCCAACCTATGAACTCTCCGCATGAGCTCAAAACAGATTAGACCCTCCTTAACCAAACCAACATGGGCACAAGCATTGAGCACGCCAATGAACGTGATATCATCTGGTTCAACAGAAAGTCTCTCCATATCCAGAAGCAAACCGAAAGCCAATTCACCCAAGCCATGAATTGCCAGCCCACCAATCATAGCATTCCAGTTATCAACGCTTCTTTCTTCTTCTATATTTTCAAATACGATCTTAGCATTCTCTATACTGCCACATTTAGCATACATATCAATCAGTGCAACACCAAGTTTCCCACCCAAGGGAAACCCATTTTCCTCTAGATAGCAATGTATAGCAACCCCATTCTCAAGGTGTCCCAATTTGGCAACTACTGAAAGAACAATCAACAGTGTGGCAGTGTCAGGTGAAATATCACTTTTTAGCATATGCTCAAAGATCTCTAAAGCTTCTGTGCAATTTCCATTTTGAGCATAGCCAGCAATCATGGCATTACAAGCAACCACATCTCTATCCGGCATTTCATCAAAGAAGCCCCTAGCTACATCAATACTACCAAATTTTGCATACCCATCGATCATATTAGCCCAACTGATCACATCCCTTTTTGGCATTCTATTAAACAAATTATGGGCATCTTCTAACTTCCCATGCTTTACACACCCACCTATCATCGTGTTCCATGAAACTAAGTCTCTTTCAGGCGCTGTCTCAAACAATTCCCAAGCAAACTTGAGTCCATCCTCAGACTGCGTATACCCGCTAATCATTGAATTCCAAGAAATCAAATTCTTCTCCTCCTCTGGCATGCAGTCAAACAATTCAAGCGCCAAGTCAACCATCCCACGCTTAACATACGCATCAATCATTGAGTTGTAAGAAACAGAGTCCCGCTTTGGGATTCTATCAAACACTTGCCTGGAAAATTCAACATATCCACATCGTTGATACCACCCAATCAAACTATTCTGTAAATATAAATGCTTTCCAATTTCCATTTTCCTTAACAACCCATGAATCTGTAATCCTTCCTTCACCAAACGCATCCGTCCACAAGCTTTCAAAATCAATGAGAAGGAAAACTTATCCACGCAAACCCCGTTTTCTAGCATCAAACAGAATATAACCAAAGCTTGCTTTGGATCACAGCCATGGGAATGAGACTTAATCACAGCATTCCAAATAAATGGATCCTCTTCCTTCCGACGCCTTCGAAAAGCATGCTGGGTAAAAAACAAGTACCGAGCGAATTCAACAACAGGTTTATAAGGCGAAGAAACGAAGCTGAGGATGATTTTGGTGGTCAGAGAATTATTCTTGATGAACCCAGTTGTTATAAGTCTGGCATGAATTTGATTGACGTCGTTTAGAGTCTTGCACTGTTTGAGAAGAGCGAGAGTTTGGAGGGTCGAGTTCCATGGCTGGTTTGCGTTTACACAAAGAAGCATCAAACTGGAAACAAGTTTTAGCTTCCTGGAATTTACAATCTTCAACCAAGGAGCTCATGAAGACCAAGGATATCTTTGCGCCTATTTTGGATTTTGCTTCAACGGCTATAAAAGACTTTATCCGAATGGCAAACGATATGTGTGCGATTGGCTAAAAGATCTCGGGCTAAACATGACGGACCAGATACAAATTTGGGCCTAACCTTTTTAGCCCATAAAAAACTGGGCTTCGCCAGTTTCTCAAAACTCCTCTATTTCAGTCCACGAGACCATAAAAGTGCAAAGAATAGTATCTTATGATGAAAATGATATCACTCCTCTCAAAATTATAGGCACGCCTAGGATTTGAATATTGTCTAATATTGCTCTGATTTACTATAATATGCTAATTGATTATCACCAGTCTGTCTTATGCAATTTCTTAAGCTGCTTGTTGTAATTAAAATAATGGGATTTCAATTTGTTTATCTATCATTTTAAATTGAGAATACATACCAAATCCTGCAGACAAAATAGATTAGCTCATTTGAAAGCTACACATAAATTATCTCTTTCAAGTATGAGGTAAGTGAATGCAACAACCCCTGTTTTTGGACTATGTATTTTGACTTTAACAGTGAAGACATTTTTCTCGTAAAAAAATATAATACGACCCTTCATGTTTAAAATATACTTAAAGGTTTCTTTTTACATTTATGTCTTTGATTTAAAATTTACTTTTTAATTTTGTCTCTGTCACATATGTCTCTCAAATTGTTAAAAACTTTGCGGCTACAATATATGTTTGGAGGCATAGGTGCAAATTTCTGCAAAGTTTATGGGGCATAAAAAAATATTTTTGCAAATTTAAGAGGTATAAATGACAAATGCAAAATTTATGAAACAAATAAATTAGTACAAATTTAAGACGATATAAGTGATAAATGCAAAATTCAAAAGATAAATTACAAATCGGTGCAAAGTTAAAGGAAATAGAGATGTAAATGCCTCTGTTCTTTCAGCCAGTTTGCAATTTGTCTTTTTCTTTGGATAATGAAGGAAAGATAGGCTTTTGAAGACCATTCTGTTTTTTTAGGGTGAAGGCTTTTGAAGACCATTAAATATTATTTTTTTTGGTGAAGGCTTTGGAAGACCATTATGTGTTTCAGAATCTTGTATAAGAATTCTATGATGAATTTTGACTTTTATCACTTTAAGATTTTGGTTACGAAATAATCTGTTAATGTGTTATACTGTGTTTATGTCGTGTGATATTTGTATTTGTGTTCGTATTTAAAAATTTTCATTCAAATCCGACCTGCTAAGTTTTCAAGTTAAAATATGTAAACTAAAATTCATTCATAAAATTATCATGTAATATATTATTCAACCCATTAACACGATAAATTTATTTTCAAAATTATTTAAAAAAAATTGAAAAATGTATTTGATTTATAGTTTATAGTCCATACTAAAAAATACTAAAGCACAGATAAATATAAATATTTTTATATTTTTATAAACAAAAAATAAAAACAAAAGCAACATACTTAATGCATGTTAAAAAAATAACAAATCACAAAAACATAAGACTTAAATCATTATACAAATGAATAATAAAAATCTAAAACAATATTGTTTAAAATAACAATAATACATAAACGTATTCAATTTCAACCACATCTTCATTTCTTTAAGTTTTTTATTTTATTTAAATTACTAAATTGTCAATATAGATTAATGGATCCATAATGAGTCTAATAGGTTTTCGCGAGCTAACCCGTTAAGATACGTCAAGATAACGGGTTCGTAATAGGTCAATCCGTTATCAACTTAACCCGTTTTAAATAAATTTGAACCTGTAAAAAATGTTAATGTTTGTGTCGTATTTATAAATTGTGTTAAAATTTATCAAGTCTATCATCAAGTTTATGATTCTCTTATTAATAATTTGATGTCTCTAATATATATATATATTTTTTAAGTTTATCACAAAATATTTTTTTAATAACAAAATTCTTGTTTTAATAAAATAAAAATATTTGTATTTAAAAAAAAATATATATATATATATATAAAGGATGGAGTGTTTGCAACGATTAGAATTTGACAAAATGACACCCATATTCTTATCATAAAACAATTAATATGTCACTCTCATCGTAATATTCATAGCTAAATTATATGTTGTCATTGCTAATTATTTTAACATAGTTAATACAGGACTGTTAAATTATCTAAAGAGATATGTGTATATATCATTTTATTTATTTAAAAATATGAAGCGAAATCCGGTCAAAAAATGCATACAAGGAGAGTTAACATTTCACACTATATAAAGAAAGGTTGTCTTGTTACACAAGTCACTTTTTAAATTTAAAATTTAAGCCTCACTAGCTAGTTGACCGCTTCAAACAACCCCCAAACCACATAGCTCAACTCTATTTCAATATTTCACAGCCTACGTATATACAATCTCGCTACGATGTACGAGCAATTAACATCTGATTATATATAATTTGTAGATTATATTATAAGAATTATATGTAATCAGATATTAAATATTAATCACCACTTGTGGACCACATCATCTATTATAACAAAATTATATATAATATGGATAAAGAGTTATTATATTGGGAGGCATAATTTACACAGTGATACATTAATTAGCGATTTAAAATTTAAATTGGTTGAACAAGTGACATTTGAATACTCATCACATTATCAGATTTATAACCTAAGGTGATATAGGTTTCAAACAAATCATATATATATATATTATATAGTATATCTATACTGTATTTTCCAATAAATATATAACCATGAGGTGGCAAATCCATCACCACCGTACACTTAAGAGTGGTGTACCTAATTGACTGAAATATGTATCAGCATTAGGATCAATTACATCACCCAGTACTTTATATATATGTGTGTGTGTGATGGTTTTAAATTATAGGGAAATTATTAAGGGATATTTTATTTTCAATTTCGTGTAAGAAAAATAAAATTGTTTCCTCCTAGAGGCTTTTGATTTTGGTTTATGTTTCTGATCCCCATTAACTTAAATCTGCAACTTGTCTCGTTATATATACATATATAAAAATTAGCTATGCTTCATAGACTTATACATTTAAAAAAAAATTAGACTTAATTAGTCATGCTATATATATATATATTTATATTGTCATGCCTGAGACTAGTTGCCTAAAAGAATATTGCTGACTTTATCCGTTAAAATTATAATAATTAAACAATATATTAAGATAAAAATAAATCAATTTGTTCAAGTATCGCCATACTACTTGATCATTATACAGTGTACGGTATGATGTGCCTATTATTAATATTATCAGTATGAGATCAGACTTGTAAAAATATTAAAACATCGAGTTTAGTTTAAATAATCGTATTATCGTGGTGTAATTTTATATTTAAAGTGTTATTATTTGTCCTAATTCGTGTAATAATTGCTAATTAATATTACTTTAATTATGTAGATGTTAAAGAAATTTTTTACCATAAACCTTTAAGCAACGACGTTGGACCATAATCAATAGAAAATAAAAAATAAAACACAGCAACTTTATATGGTTCAACAGAATAAACTCTGTTTACATTTACATTCATGGTGCTTTGGTGAATCAGAGTCTATGCTATAATTTTAAAAAAATCAAAAAACAATACAAATCAATAACATTCTACACTCAATAGAACTTTACCGTATCTTCTACACAATATACAGAAGATATTTGCACTCAGTAAATCTCATACACACACAACCTCACACAGAAATAAAATCACTCAGCAAAAAATAAAATGAACAGAAGATACAACGCACACAGAGCCTTTATCTCTAACTTCTGTCTAGAAAACAATTCAATACCTCACTCAACCGTCTCTCTGCAATAGAAAAATATATTCGAAACGGTAAGCGTCGAGATCTAACAGCCAAAGATCAATAATGTGTCACAATCGTAGACACCAGAAGTTCAACCGATTCCAAAAGAAAAGAAAACGCATCATATCACTAAACATTATAACATAATATAAAGCAAATAACTATTAACATTATAATAGCACAATTAATAAAACTAATAACAATAATAAACATAGCAATTAATATAATATCAAAATTAATATCTAAACAGTTTTAAAGGGCCACTTAATTACTAAATAGAATATAGATTTATAGTTATTATCCATAATATTTTTGAAAAAAATAATGAAATGGTTTTTTTTTCTTTTTAATTAATTTTCATTGAGACGTGTTAAGAATATCTTCAATAAATTTTTAAAATTTAATATTATCTATTTTAAATATTCACATCTCTTTATAGTTTCAATCAATTTTTTAAATTAAAATAAAATATAAATTTTTATTTATTGTTATATAATTTTTTTATATATTTTTATAATTAAATATATTAATTAAATTTTATAAAATAAAAAATATAAATCATAATTATTTATAAAAAATATAAAATAAAAAATGATTATAAAAAATGTCAAAAAATTTACACTTTATTTTTTAAAAATTATTCAAGATCTAAGTAACTTAATTTTTTAAAAATTATTCAAGATCTAAGTAACTTAATTGGCCTGTTTATCAAAGAAAGAAAAATAAATATATTAATTGTATGTTTTTTTTTTTTTTGGTAAACATTAATTGTGATGTTGATATAAGAGTTAATTTTACAAAATTAATGCTAGCTAATTGTTTTCTATAAATAATTTTAGATGAGACGTAAAGGGAAAAAAAAAAACTATAGAAAGTAAAAAAGCAAGAATGTAGCTAGATTAATTCAGATTTCAGTGTTATTATTCAGATAGTAGCGTTGAAAAAAGTGCAACGCCATTAAAGCTCAACAGTGCATGTGAAAGCAACCCAACTACATTTTACAGATTTGAATGGATGGCAGACTTATTCGTACACCTGTCAACTCATTCACTCTACATTTTACTACGTCTTTATAATTCAATTTAATTTCTACATAGTTCAACAAAAAAAAAAAGGTTCGAAAAAACAAATAGAAATAAATCCAATTACTTGAAAAAGTTGGCAACTATGGCATCCAAAGATTTCATGCATCCAGTACTACTACCGTACGAATCAAAGATGAGAATTTGTTTATGAATATTAATTAATGAAAAGGACGTCTTTTAATTAATTAAGAAAATGGATATACGTCATATTTCATTTCACTAATTAGTACACTTCTGCGTATTTATAAATAAAGGAACTTCCATAACAACTTCACCGTTGACATTTATTTTAAAAATAAATAAATAATACGAGCTTATCAAAACATTTATTTCTTAATTTGATGCTTTTGTTTGAAGGAGAAGTTAAGAATACGTCCTTTGATCAAGGCAACTTGTGCAAAAACTAATTTATGCGCGAATTATCAATCTAGCCGCTGTTTAATACATTTTTTTCTTGGTGAATCGCAGTTAAATACATTTGTATCTTTACTTATCTTTCTTTTTTTCTTTCTTTCTTTATCTTCTACTTGTCTTTGATATTTCCTCCTTCCTTTACCTATCTTTCTTTAATTTATAATTAATTAAGATGATAATCATGATTATGATATTTTCACATCCATGCCAAGCTTCTCAATTGTCTACCCTAATTAATTTATCATAGGCTCATAGCCCTTTTTTGTCCTACATCATTAATGTACCACTTCTTTTTCAGAAAATGGAATCAAAATTTAACATCCAGTTTTCCACCCCTCCTCCCTATTCGATCCTTCTCACTTTTCATCTCTCCTACCAAACATTAAAAAAAATAAAAATAAAAATAACCTCCCCTACCAAACATTCATAAATATATATATATATATATGTCCTACGAAACATTTTATTTCGTTTAGAGATAAAAAAAAGAAAGTAAATTATACAATTTTATTTTATCAACTAATTATATAGCGTGATAAAATAATTAATAGTACACTTCCAAATTAAAAGTTTTAAATTTCAATTATTCTCTCTCAACTTGCAATAAATAAATAAATAAAAAACTAATTCTAACTGATATATATATATATATATATGTATTTATGATTGTGAAAGTAATGGCTGATGAGAGAAATTAAGAAAATTATTACTATATGAATATTAATTACTTTTTTAGTAATGCTGAAAGTTGAAACATGATTAATTGATAGTCAATGTAATTATGATCTCTATCTATGTTTTAAGAAGAAACTTACAGTAGAAGTTGGGCGCATGAGAAGAAGAATGGGGAGGGATGCAGGAGATCTAAAGATCGAGAAATAAAGTCAGACTCATAAAAGATAATAACTGATGAGCCATTAAGGCCCAAACTTGCCAAAAGAGAGTATTATTATATATATAATTAATGAAATTCCCTTAAAAAAGAATCTTAACAAATTAAACTTTTCTAATTTAGAGACCCCCCAATGTCAACGCCAATGTAGCAAAAGCGGATTTCTCTTTCTCCCAAAAAAAAAGAAGACATTTATAAGCAATTCTACCCGCTCAATTGCCCACAGTCCCCAACAAACTACCCGTATCTCTCTCTCTCTACCTATTTAGAGTTAGAGAGAAAAAGACGACCATGAAGCTCATATGGTCCCCAGAAACGGCTTCCAAAGCCTACATAGAAACTGTGAAATCTGTAAGTTCATTGCTTATCATCGAACATTCTGTTTCTTTTTTAATTGATTAATCACTATTAATTTCTTAATCTAAGTAATTTTCTCGTATTAATTTGCAGTGTGAGAAATTCAAAGAATCCGGCGTGGCAGAGCTCCTCTCAGCCATGGCGGCCGGTTGGAACGCCAAGCTGATCGTGGAAGCCTGGTCTCAGGGAGGTCCGATAGCCACGAGCATCGGTCTCGCCGTGGCTGCCAGGAGCACCGGAGGGCGACACGTGTGCGTGGTCCCCGACGAAAGATCGAGGGTGGAGTACGTGTCGGCCATGAGAAGCGCGAGCTCGTCGGCCGCTCTTCCGGAGACAGCGGTGGGGGAAACCGAGGCGGCGATGGCGGGGCTGGCCGGGGTGGATTTTCTGGTGGTGGATTGCAAGAGAAGGGACTTCGCTAGGGTTCTGAGATTGGCTAAGGTGTGCCACATGGGTGCGGTTTTTGCATGTAAAAATGCATGGCAGCGAAACGTTTCGGGTTTCAGATGGCAATGGGCGCTCGAGAGGGGGACACGTGTTGTGAGATCGGTGTTTCTGCCGGTTGGGAAAGGATTGGATATTGCTCATATCGGAAGTAATAGTGGGACTTTAGGCTCAAAGAAAGGTCCTAGCCGTTGGATCAAGCACATCGATCAAAGGTCTGGCGAAGAACACGTGTTTCGCAAGTGAAAACTATCGATCTCTGCTGCAGTTCACAGTTTAGACTTATAATTTTGCTTCTTCTTATTGTACAGCTAGCTAGATGTATTAGGAATTTAGGATTTTTTGTTTTTTTGTTTCTCTTTTTTAGCAATTTTGGGTCTTCGGTTTGGATCTTTATTAAACGCGGTGCATTTCACCGGAAAAAAAAAAAACGATTTGTTAGGCTGCTTCGGAATTTTATAATTTTGAAGCAGGTTTTAGCAATTCTACTATTAATTAGATGTTTTAGAGATCCAAATGAAAGACTAAATTGAGGGTTAGCTAGAAATCAGTAAAGAATAAGTTGTAATATATTTGTACAGTAAACTGGAATATTTACACGTGTAGTTTGTATATTACATATTAGCATCTATAAGCATAGCATAATTAATGGTTCGAAATCTAACACCGCAAGGTGTTTTTTTGTCTCAATATATAATACTTTTTTTCATTAGGCGTACCCATTTATATGGTGCGATATCAAATTTTTTTTTTTTATCAGTAAGAGACTCTTTATTTACGTGTAATTATTTGCGACTTTTTAACTCAATGCTGCCTAGCTTATGCTAGGCTCAATATATATGTATTAAGCAACAATATTTGATCAATTTGGTTAGTATATGGGCATGTTTATCGAGTTGAATTATGGTTTAATACTTAAATTATATCATCTCAACTACCATTTCAGCCTTGGTTAGTTGAATTATAGTCTAAAATCTAGTTTAGTTATAACCAAAATAACTTATTTAAGAAATTGTCAGTTCAATCCACGTACGAGGATGTGTATAGAGAAGGTATAATATAATTTTTTTTCCTCCCAAATCAATCCTTTTTGTGTATTTAGTCAATTGCTATAATTTATTTATTTATTTGTTTGATTAACATGAATTGCTGATCAAATCTCAAAACGTACGCCTATTGTTATATGCATTATTTAATTATATTTTTTAGCACCATAATTCAGGAAAAGCCAAAAAGAAAATAATTGCAAAACGTCATTCATATAATCGTCATATATAGTATACATACGCCATATTTGGCTACTCAAAAAAGAAAAAAGAAAAAAAGTTCAAAGAGTCTGAGATGACTAATACATGACTTTCTTATCTACAACTTGGGTTTAAACGGGTACAAGTTAGGAACCAAAAAAGCAAGCTCCCAACTTCTTTTTCATAATCAGCTACAGTGGAGACCAAATTAATTAAGGTAGTTTTTGAAAATTTAAAAACAAACCCTCAAGCGTCGATACATTTCCTCCGTGGATCTTTGATCCTAAACACATGTTCCTCCCCAGAGCAGTACTTATCTACTTTAACCACCCAATGACTCCTATTTCCACCACCATTCTTCTTACCAGTTCTAGTCACCAGCAAGCCCTCTCCAATGGGTAGAAAATGTGCCTTCAATTCACGATCACTCTGCCAAGATCCCCTGTGAAGGGCATTGTAACCCACAACTAGGCCTCCATCAAGCTCTTGAGCTGCCTTTCTTTGCCACTTGAAAAACCTCTTTTGGGTCATTAATGTCACAGTCAATAAGCACAAAATCTGCTCCTTTATAGTCATCCACCAATAGGGTCTTGGCCTCCCCAACCACAAGCTCAACAGAGTTAGAGCAGTTTCCAAGTGCATTTTTGGATGCTTGCAATCCGTTTAATGTTGGTAGAATACAGACAACACGGCCTCCGGTTTGATACGCAGCAGCGACTAATGCTGATGCAGTAGTTGATCCAGCAATGCCTGCACAGACCATCACCATGAGCTGTGCATTGTTGCCTGCTGCGATTGCTGATATGACCTCTCCTGCATCAGGCTCTTTCCCAACTTTTTCCTGCAAGATATTGAAACTACAAACTTCAATTGAGAAATTATGAAGTAGATGACTCCTTAAAGTCTTGAATTTTACTGCCCTGACAAATATTTGAATATTGGCTTACCATTTTCAAAGCTCAAAGGAAAGCTTCTGTGGCATTCTCAGCATACCAACTAGCCATTTTTCGTTTAATTTCCTCTCTTTTTGATTCGCTGAGGGAAGTGTTTAACTTTGCTTATGAGAGACGCAGAGTCTTTGGCTTTTATAAGCATTGTTTGGCAAATGGGAGGGTGGGGGGCTCGTTTTGTTAAATTGTTTGGGAATAGAAGCAACTGGGGGAGGCTTTTATTGAAGAGATTTTTCATGAGAACTGGCAATGTTAAAAATCTTGATTATAAAATGTACTAGATTGCAAAAGAATTAATTTGTTTGTTATTTTCAACATTTTACATTTAAAAACTAAGAGATGGACTAGGCTAGCTATATTGTAAGCAAGAAATGAAATTAATAATGCTCGATCAATTTGATTAATGAATTCCATGAAGAGAACTTTGTTTCTACTCAATTAATACTATGAATTATGTAGTCATTAAAATAATTGTTCTAAAGTAATTCGACAATGTAGTATTTGTCAGTTTAGTTCAAAATAAGTTGAAACCCAACTAATGCATTTGATAAATAATATGCACAAATATACGATGCCATATATTATATATATGAATAAATTATAAAATTTTGATTTCTTATAACATTTCTTGATATACAAGCATGCGTGCAAAGATGGTGGAAATCAATGTTATAAATAAGTTTTAGTTAGTAGTTCACTGAATTAGATGGTGGTATTCATACATGGAACATATTCCATATGCTACCAAACTCAAAACCATATGTGTGTGTGTGTATATATATATTTCCTTGGTTTTTTTGCACAATCAGACTGCAAAACCTGTTCATCTTGACCATAAAATTCAATATATGAAATGATTCTCATCTGAAAAGAAAATGGAAAGAATGGAACCCGTTAAGCCGTAGCTATCTCAGAGAGCTAGCACTGCTAAAGTTTTTTAACTAATGCTATTCAGTTCCAAGACTCTAAGAGCCTTAATTTGCTATAAATTCAAGTAGTGTAGAAAAGCATGCATCCGACATGTCACCTACTCGTCCCTTATGTTTCAAAATTTACTCCCAACAACGCTCTACCGCAAACAACCACTAGCCTTTTGTCCCTCAATAAATTAAATTAATAATTAATATACAAGTCCATAATCTTCTTAGATATTATGTATATTACCACTGGAGTTGCTTATTTCGTAGTAGTTATAATTCAAAGCAAACACTTGACTTGTTCTTATAAACTATACTCATATATCTTGTTCTATGGCACCCTATATTAATCATATATTAGCTGTGATGTCCTCGGCTTTCTGAACATTTTTTTTTTCCTGAAAAGAAAAGGCAAACACAGCCAGGAATATGGGACTGATGCAATATCTGAGAGACAATACAAGTAGGAAGCAAAAAGGAGAAATATAACCAGATACAACTGAAAACATACTCTACAGGTAACCTGTTTCTAGACCTAATTATATTTTCATAAATTCAATGTCTAACCCAGTTTTAATGTCTGCAGCTCTTTCCGATGAAAACATCATTGCATTAAACTTAAGCCACGACTTCTCGTCCTCGTCCTAGTTCTCGTCCTCAACCTCAACCTCGTTTAAAGGTTTGAAGATTTCTCTAAAATTTCCAAGCTTTCTTTCATTCCCTTCTAATTTAATGCGGACTGGTTCAAATGCAACTAATTTAATGTCAAAATTCCAATTAGTAAAACAAGAATATCTTACCTCAGAATTTTCGTTATTGAGATATTTGCATGTATGGGAAATTCTGAAAATGATTTGATGAAACATCAGCCAAAATCCAAACACAAAAAGCAAATAACAAAAGCAACCCATTAAATACTTTTAATTTTGTAAAAAAGCTCCTCAGACACAAGAGCACCAAATGCAAAACAAATTGTGGTCGAAACATAGTAAATCTTCATCCTTGCTTCTTCTTCACTGTCATTACTATGCATACAAAAACAATTGTAGAAAACCTCAAATATCGGAACAAGCAATAACATAGTAAACATAAACAAGATCGATACCTTTGGGTTCATTTAAACTAGCAAACAAACTTCAAAACACAAAATAAAAAATAAAGAATTAATTCCACGGAATTCAATATAATAAAACAATACGAGACTCAATACACCGTTTTCATTTTCATTGCTGTTCTCTTAAGAATGATCTAATACTGAGTTAATAAAACCGAATGTCTAGGGTTTGATGTACATAGAGATGATTTCATCCCTGGTGGATAAGTCCTCGGGCGGTTCAATGACAACGATCCAATGCTGCAAGTCGAACCCATCGGGCAGTATCATCTTCTCGGGCAAAGAATCAGGCACTATCGTCTCCTTGGCCGGCCAGTTGGACCAGTTGGTATTGGGATCTCTGAGACAGGACAACATCGTGTCGGTGGCGAAGCAGCGTAAAGTCATGGCCGGAGAAAAGCGTCCTCCGGCAGCTGAGACAACTCCGAAGAGAGGGCAGAGGCGGTGGATGAGAGAGAGAGAGGAGAGAGACGGAGCCGGGAAAGGGAAGCTGATGTTGAGATGTAGCGAGAGAGAAATGAGGCTAGGTTTTTCGTTCTGGGTAGAGAGAGGTGGACGAGTTGGGCCAGCATGGCTGAGAGAGAAATTGAAGCCAACCGTGTATCTCTGAAAAAACCTAGAGAAAGAGGAGATAGTTTATTAATTTGCAGTTGTCAAAAACCTTGACCTGTTTAGTAAACGGAATAATTACGCCATGCCCCCTGAGGTATGTCATTATTACAAAACGGTCCTTTTAATTTTAAGAACGTCAAAATTGATCCCTGCAGTTAACTGGCCACCAAACTCTATTCTCTCTGTATTCACTCAAAAAAAAAAAAAAAACTATATTCTCTATTACCTGCAGAATATAAAAGACAAATATGTCCTTAATACTTAATATAAAATAACAATATTTTTAAAATGAAATAAAATAAATTTCTTTTACCATTTGTTTCGTCATTATTAATATGTATATTATTTTAAAACATTTTATCACTTTATTATTAAAATATTTTATCACATATTTGATATTTTTATTTTTCATTTTATATGATCTATCTACATATTTACTAATTTTTAATTTTAATTTACCATATTTCTGTAAAAAAAAATTCTATCCATTAATCATTATAAAATAAATTCAAAGTTTTATCTAAAAAGTAAACTAATTTTTTAATTAGTAAAAATACATATATTTTCAAAGTGAAAATTAAAAATATATATAAAAAATTATAAAAAAAAAAGAAAAAGGAAAAGGAAAAATCTATCTACGTAAACTGAGCAAAGCTTAAAAAAAATAAAAATTCCATCTTTTAAAAGGTAAACCCCGCATGCGGCTACCTATTTACAATAATTTTTCTTATATCATTACCTTCCAATTTATAATAAAAAAGTAAAAATTGATAACAGTGGAGGACAGATTACGGAGAAAAGAAAACGGTGGATTAGAATTCACAAGTGATTGACGGTACTTAAATATACATAAAGAAAAAAAGAACTAGTGATATGCTGTCACCTCTTCTCAATATCTTCCATTGGATCTCCATTGGTGAGGTTACCTTGAGAAAAACCTTCCTTTTGAATGGTTTACCAAAAAATAGAAATTTAATTTTGTATTGGTTTTCTTTTTTGGTAATATAATTTAAATAATAAAAATTTAATTTTGTATTGAGTTTTTTTGGCAATATAATTTTGTATTAATTTGGAAACGGTAATGAAATCTTGTCACATATATAGTTTAGGTATGGGCATGGCAAGCAGAACCAGACCCAGAACCAGAAATCGAATTGCTAGTTGAATTCTATGGAAGGTAAAATCAAATTCATAAACAAACAAATTTAAAATAAAATAAAAATATAATGAAGGAAATTTTCCATCATCAGACTAAATTTTCTAAATGATTAACAGTATACATAATCTTTTTACCAAAAAAACCAGTATACATCACCTGGTGAAAATCATAAAAATTGGTGCACGATTAGCATTTGATCAATTTACCGATTGTTGGCAAAGAAGCCTAGCTAATTGCTGCAGATCTGTGCCTTTTTCAGCAAGTAAGATGATGAATACAAGTAAGAAGGATTAAAATGGAATCGAGTAGATTGTTGACTTTACGCAAAACCAAGAAATTGGATAAGCAGTTTTATAAAATCTGATAAATAATAACTTATCAAATATATATAGTAAACACATGTCTGATAAAAGGAAAAAAGGATTCCTAATAATTTATGTAAGGGTTTCCCCACGCAAACCTACACACTGTTGCCCAGCGGCACTGCACCATAGTCCACATACTAGCTACCCTGATCAGGTGCTCCACCACAGTCTTTGCTTGGAGGCACCCCACCACAGATGCCGGCTGAAGGCACCCAGGCATAGTCCTGCAGTGTATGCACCCAGCAATAGTCATAGCTTTTGAGATCGTTCATTGCAGCCTCCCTCTCATAGTGTTCAGCCAACTGACACTTTGTAGGCGTGATAATTGGAACAGATAGTATACTGCATTTTTTTAAAAGCATCCCGTGATAGATGGTGCCTTTAGGCACCCGGATAAATTTCTTAATTGAAGGCACATAGCAACAGTGGTAAATTGGCCTCAAGTTGGTGTTTTCTCTTTTTCTTCTTTTTAAACTAGCATTGCCTCTTTCCCATACTTCATGGTACTTGGGATGGTAGGCCACGGCATGGCCGTTAATAAAAGGCTCACCTGTGCCATCCAACCATCAAACAAAATGAAGGACTGGTTTAAATGCGAGTATTTTAATGTCAAACTTCCACTTAATAAAACAATAATATCTTACCTCCATATTTACCTCTGTAGTATTCACACTCTTCTTCAGAGACATACATGTAAGAATCAGGAAGGACCATTTGTACTCTGGCCTGTCCTGAAAAAGATTTGATGAAACATCAATGAAAATCCAATATCCAAACACAAAAAGCATATAACAAAAGCAAAGTAGCAGCACTTCTAATTTCTCTAGCAAACTCTAGGGACCCAAGGACACCAAATGCGAAATAACATCTGGTTGAAACAGAGTAAATCTTCTTCCTTGCTTCTTCTTCACTGTCATTAAAATGCATACACAAAAATTTACACTTCATCAATTTTGCTGAGAGAAAACAAAATATCAAAATATAAGCTTACAGACTTGGCTTTTATATTTATTTTTTAACAGTATTGGTTCCATATATTGACAAAATTAGCACCTAATGGTCTTTACCTATTTTCCGTCTCAATTCCATTAAAAAACACCATGTGACCTGAACACATGTCAAAGGCAAATTTTGTCATTTTAGAAAAATTGACATGCACCCGTGTTCTCTTACCCTCGCATCTCATCTTTCTCCGTTCATAACCAGCTCTCCTTTCCCTATCTCTCTCTCTCTCCCCCCTCTCTTAACACTTTCTCGCCTCTCTTCTCTCTCTATTCGCAACCAGAAACCCAACCAAAGACCCATGTTGCTTTATTTTGGGTCACAATTGGGCCCAGTAAAAGAACAACATTTCAAGTCACCTCCGAATTTAAAAGCACCACTGTTTTGTAATTTTATTAAGAAATTTTAAGATTCATTTTAGCTTTTGTTATTCAAATGCATTACCATCCCAGTCCTTGTTTTATTTAATGCTTATATATATTATATATTAGTATTATTATTATTTGTCATTCCATAAAAAAAAGCTATGGAAGAAAATCAGACAATGTTCCTAGAAACGAAGAGAGGGGAGAGTGAAGAGAGGAAGGGAATTTTTTAATTTGTTTGTTTTGATTTTTTAAAATGGGTTTTTGGATTTCGATTTGAACTTTAATGGAATTGGAAACCCATTGAATCAAATTTTATTTGGATGTGAATGTAGAGAGAGAAATGAGTGAGGATTTTTTTCCTATACGCGGAAGGCGGGGAGGGAGAAAAAGAGACAGATTTCGAATGTTTGACCTTGACACATGGGTAAACTAACAGAATACAGATAGATTTATCATACAAATGGAACTAATACTATTAAAAAATAAATATAAATGATAAATTTATAAATGACCTTCAACATAAAAAAAAAAATATAGGTGCAAAAAAGCTACTATATATTAGAAACATAATATCAAAATATACGAGAAGCCTAAAACAAATATGACAATCTATGTATGTCGCAATATAGGAACAAGCAATAACATCGTAAAAGCAGATAGATACCGTTGGGTTCATTAAAAACTAGCGAAAAAAATAAAAAATAAATTCCACGAAGTCAAAATAATCTTTCAATACGAGACTCATTGCTGTTGCTGTTCTCTTAAGAATGACCCAATACTGAGTTAGTAGAACCGAACCTTCCGACCAACCTGGCTAGGGTTCGGATGTACATATCGATGATTTCATTCCTGGTGCGTGGGCGAATGGACGGATATACGACAACAAGCCAATGCTCGAGGTCACGAAGGAACGTGTCCCGTTGGGCGGCCATTTAAACCAGTTGGCAATGGGATCTCTGAGAGAGGACGACATCGTGTCGGTGGCGAAGCATCGCAAAGTCATGGCCGGAGAAAAGCGTCCTCCGGTAGCTGAGACAGCTCCGACATGAGGGCGCAGGCGGTGGATGAGAGAGATAGAGGAGCGAGAAGGAGCTGTATAGAAGGAAGCTGAGGTTGAGATGTAGCGAAGGAGAAAGGATGCTAGATTTTGCGTTCTGGATAGAGAGCGGTGAACGAATTGGGCCGCCATGGCTGAAAAAGAAATTGAAGGGAAGGTTGTATCTCTGTAAAAACCTAGAGAAGGGGAAAAAGAGCTATATAAACGGGAATAGTTTATCAATTGCCCCTGGAGTTGTAAAAAACTACGTCCATTAATTAACGTAATAATGACATCATGAGAACTGTCATTATTACGAAACGGTCTCTTTGATCCCTCCACCCTCCAGTTAGCTTTCCGATCTCTATTCTCCCTCTTCTTCTTTTTTTGTTGCTAAAATCTATTCTCCCTCTTAATAGCAGGCAAAAAAGACTAGTATATAATGTAAAATAATTTAAATATTCTTAAAATAAAAAATTAATTTATTTTACCATTATTTTATAATTAATATTTTAATTTAAATAATTTATGTATTAAAATATTTTATGAAATATTTTATTTTTTGATTTTTGATTTTATACAATCTATTACATATTCATTAATATTCAAATTTAATTTACAATTTTTTTTAAAAAACATCTATCCATTTATCGTTGTAAAATAAATTAAAAGTTTTATATAAAAAGACATACTAACTTTTTATAATTTGTAAAAATATATATTTTTTCAAATTGAAAATTATTATATATATACACACAAAAGTAATAAACTATCTGCATAAACTGAGTGCAGCTTAGAAAAAAAGAAAAATTCTTAAAAGTAAAGCCGCAATATGCAACCCTTTGTTAGTAATTTTCCTTATATCATTAATTTCCAATTTATTTATTAAAAAAACAAATATCAAAGCTCCCACCACAGACGAGTAGATACAGCAATTAACGTATTCTCATATATTAACATTGAATCAATTCCGCAACAATTAGAAAAGATTAACACTCAAATTACAATAAATCTACCCAAAAATAATATGAAATTGGAGTATCTTATAGAAAAAATGTATTTTTTTATTGGACAGAAAGATGAGATTTGCAACATAACGGGTTCAGTGAGTAAGATATGTTTTTTTTTTCATATATTTTAATCCTTTATTAATAGTTAGATGGGTTTTTCATGTATTTTAATTTTTCATCAATAGTTAATCCTTTTTTTCAATCTGCACTGGAATTGAAGAGTCTTATAGTAAAAATGTATTTTTTTCTTGGACAGGATTCACACATTTAAGGCTGATCAACAAACTTTTCACTCATGAATCAGCTAAGGACATTAGCAAAATTTTCTAGGCAAACAGCAATGAAGATGACAAGCTCCTGTGGGTGGGAAACATAAACGGTACATTCTCAGTTAAATCCTTATATTGGATGGAAAACTGGAATGAGATTACTCAATCCAAATGGTGAGGTAAAATGTGGAGTAGCAAGATTCATGAGAGACAAAAATTTATCATCTAGAAGATTGCTCACAAAGGTATCAGTCTCAAACAAAATTTGGTTAGGAGAGAAGTGCATGTTGATGACACCGTGTGCTTACATGGTTGCTGCCATGAGGAATATGATGTTCATGTGTTTTTTACTTGCCAGTTTGCTAGAGACTTATGGTTCACTTTGCCGTGGGGCATTCGCTGGAATGATTAGCTAAACCAAGACATAAATGATCTTTTTCTTCATATCTGGAGTTCAGACATCTTCGGACAAGCAACTGATCAGGAAAGAGAGGATTTCATTCTTTATAGTGCAACAATTTTAGATTAGATTTGGTGGGCTATAAATGAATTATTTCACAAGGATTCACACATTTCCTTGGATGAATCTATCCAAAATGTGAAAAGAAAATTTAATAAACTAAAATTTGCCTTTAAGAAGTCGAACAACCCCGAGGGAGAGGATTTCGAAGGAGGCAACAACCAATGGTTGGCAGCACCTTCCGAAAATTGTTTGTAAGATTAATACCGGTATGGCTGTAAAGGGAAGCCATTGCTAGCTTGTGGCTAGGAATGAGAATGGTGAAGTTCTTAAAGCTCATGTTTTCAAGGCCTACATTTTCGACCCAAAGATTGTCGAACTCATGGCTATGAAGAAAGCTATTTTGGTAAGTTTAGAAAATGGTTGGAAGAATATCATTTGTGAATCTTATGCACAAGCAATCATTCATTATTTGAATGGGAGAAGCACGAAGGAGCTCTACTGGTTGATGAAATCAATGTTCAAGGAAATCTCAGAGCTTTGCAATGCTTTTGATAATATTAATTTTGTTTGGTATAATAGATCTTTGACCTTGTGTGTTCATCTGTTAGCAAAATGGGCAGCGAACCATGATTTTGTGAGTTTATTGCGATAGGATATATTTTCCAAGTCATTTTTTGAATGCCTAACTCAGGAAAATAGAGCTTATCCTCTTCCGGAGTTATAGACTGACTTTGTTTCTGTACAAGCTTTTTTTTTTTAATTTCAATGAAACTTTCTCTTTGCAGCAAAATATATATATTTATATATAGAATGAGTTTCTAGTTTTACTTTTGAATTAAATAATAATAAGTGGAGGTTGGTTTTTTTTTTTTTTTTGAAGAAATGAATAAGTTGCAATTTAATGAGCTAGGTAGTTTTTTTATTGGTGCGCACATAATAAATAGGGCATGGCAGCATTTTATTGTTGGGTCGCACCAGTTCGACATTTAAAGACAGTCACATATAAGTTTTTATCCTCCTTCGCGGGCGCTGCATTATGTCCCCTATATGGGGCCCACGGGCGTACCTTCTCTCCGCTCTTGTCTCAGCCCGTCACCGACTAACAGGCATCCAGTCCCTTCGACGGGCCAACTGTTATTCTGTCCCCCACACAATGCCACAGGCATCATCCCTCCTATGCTAGTGTTTTTTTTTTGGCCATTCTTTCTCTATTTTTTATTGTTTTCTTTTCTTTTTTTCCTTCTGCAAGTTCAATTTTTTCCTTCTTCATTTTTTTTATCAAACTCATTCATCTCAACAATAAATTTGTGAAACTTTAATTTCATTAATTAGATTTTTCAAACCAATATTTAAAAGTAAGTGTTAGTATATAAAAAAAAATCTTTTTTTTTATAAAAAAATCCATAAAGAAAAATGAATTTGAGCGACACAAAAAAAATAAAAATAAAAGAAACAAAGAGCCTGGAGAGATAACAAAAAAATGAAGAGAGAGAGAATTTCCAATTGGCATTTTCTTGAAAATACGTGAAATAAAATTTTAATTAAAAATATGATTAATAATTTACCAATAAATGTACAGTAATTTGAATCGAAATTTTGAATTTTGAAAACAGTGCAACTTTAGTCTTTATGCAGCCCGCGCGATCGGCGTTTGTCAAACTCTAACCAAATTGTCTATATACTTAAAACAATAATATATGACCGTCACTTTCTCAAAAATAAAAAAATAAAAATGCAATGGATCTGATTTTGTTTGTAAAATAGGTGGGGTGGGTGAGGAGTAGATTGGTAATGTGTTGTCTCATTTTTTATTAAAAAAATTTATTTGAATTCGTTAATTTTTTGTTTTAAAATATAAAAATATAAATTTGTTAATTAAATTATCGTATAATTCATTATCTAATATGTTAATACGATAAATTTAATTACAATTATTATTTTTTATAAAATAAAATAAAAATTTATTAATAGATAATATAATAAAACACAAATATAAAAGATATAATATTTATATTTTTTATAAATCAATAATAAAATCTAAAATAACATATTTAATATGTGTTTAAAAATTAATAAAACACAGTGTATTTTGTTAAATGTAGCAAAAAAGATAAATCACGATATACTACAACATGTAAATTAAAATAGCAAAAGAAGATAGATAAACAAAAATAAAAATGATAAATCAATTGTGTTCTATGAACAACATTAGAATTACAACAAAAATGGAGCAACCATATGAATATGAAAGCTCTAGACATACAATTACACAAAAATAAAAATCTATATAAGACAAAAAAATATATAAGATTTAGTTCAAATAGAGAAAACTAATCAAATGATAATCACAAAGAATTATAGTTTAATCTTTTACACAGTATTTTGCACTAAAATTATAAGCTTTTTTCATAGAATTTTATATGTAGTCGAATACACAGGCAAAAAAAATAGAAGATTAAAAGACATTATCTTTTAATACATATTCAGAAAACAGCGATTAAATAACTTCACATAATGATACATCCATCCACAATAAATATCTATATAAAAAAATAAAAATTAATATTTAATTGTAAAAGATAGAAAATATATATATAGTCGAGTAAGTATTTATAAATTATAAATATGCTATTATTTTCAAATTCTCTACTTCAATTTATAAACCAATTTTAATATTTATTGTATAGGAAAAAAAATTTTTTTTGCAAGTTAATCCGTTAATGAATAGTAAAATAAAATAAAATAAAGAAAAAAAAGTTAACTGAGAAAAAGAGAAAAAAAAAAAAACTGCAAAGAAATATAGAAAATGAGGAAAAAAAAAATGAAAAAAAAAATAAAAAAGGGTTTTGGGTGGGTTCACGATTATTGATTGAAAATGGAGGGCACTTGAAACCCGCCTCCCTTGCACACACGGGCCACAGTCAATCCGCCCCTACCCAGCCTACATCCGAAAAATTTATATGGGGCCGTCTTAAATGTCCAGCTGGTGCGACCAACTAATAAAAAGATACTAGCATATTAAAATACCATTAACTTATTTATTATTTAATTTAAATTTAAATTTAAAAATTGACACTATTCTCTCTCCTCTAGTCAGCGTACTTTTTGATTTTTTCTTTTCTTTATTTTTTTTCTTCCTTCTTCTTTTTAATTTTCTTTTTCAATCTCCATCTTTTTCATTTGAAATCAGCAATGTTATATATAAAAGTAAAAGCATAAAAGGACTCAACAATGGTAAAAAAAGAGTTAAATAGAAACAACAGTTCTAAGAACCATTTTAAGAAAATTTCATTACTAAATGATTATTTTAACTTATTTTTAAAATTGTATGCAAATGAAAATCCAAAACTAAAAAGTTAATAGGCATGACTGGAAAATAAATTGTATATTTCTATGGTCTAATAAGTTCACTAAAAAAAATAATTTGAATGAGCTTCATTATTATAAATTAAATAATGTCCTATTATTAGAAACATTAAAGCCTAGTTAGTAAGTAAGTCTACTTAATTATATACCGTCTACATAATTATTTTTCACAAAATCAGCCTGAGTAAAACAAAAAAAAAAAAACAGAAAAAAAAAATTTAAGGATTGATGTGAAAAAAAATAACAAAGAGTATTTTAGAAAAAAAAATATAGTCATGTATCATTATTTTAAAAATGATATACATAAACAATCTATTTGACACCTGAGCATCTGTAAACAAATCCATGTAACAAAAAGAGATCACACCAAGCCTATCTGCATCTAAGCTCATACAAAGTGATATGGTGAGTTTTTGCAAGCCCAATACCATCTAAATTTCAGTTGCAGACCTTTATAAAATTTAAAAGACGCATGAATCATTTCACTTGCTAAATATATTTTAAGCCTATAACTTTGCTACGGTATGTCCTTTTCTTCTCAAGCAAAAAAAAATTAAAATATAGGCTATAATCATGGCTAAAAAACCCGACAAGATCAATTTAAATTCAAGAAACCCATGAATATATGATATTACTTTTAATAATCTCAAAAAACCTGTATTCTCCTCCTTTTATCAAAAAATTTGAAACTTCAAGAACAAGCATTTGACTACTCACTCACGTTATAAACTTTAATGTCTCAGCCTTAACCACTGCTTAATTCACACATTCCTAAGTCGCCTAATTATTGGCGGCTCATTATTTTTTTTCACCAGTGAAAGAATCAAATGGATTTTTGCATGGAAATTGCAATTTAGATTTTATAGAAAAATAGTAGTGAAATTAAGACAAGGTTTTATTTTTCAATTTTTACGTAGTTGCAAGCTACGTACTTGGGATAAATAGACTTTCTGTAGAATTATAATGCATCAGCCAGCGAAGAACTTTAGCTGAATCTTCCTTTTAAAGTGTAATTTTGTATCATAATATCTATGATGCATGAAAAATGTAGCATATTAAAAGTAAAGCCTATAAGCAACTGCCTATAAGCCATTTAATAATTTTGTATCATAATATCTATGACGCATGAGCAACTGCTTAAATCTATTTGGAAATTTTACAATTTCTTCCGACTTTTGGAAAATCACGAGTCTACTGGTGAAAACATTGGTATGGGCCAAAGACGACATCATGTACTGTCAGATGGAAAACAAGATATCTAATGGTTAATTAGGACAGTGTTGATTGAAAGCTACGCGTGTATCAACTACAAGTTTAATGCTTGACTTGTCAAAAATTTGCTAAGGTTTCAGATGCCATTGTTTGTGGCTGCCTTTGTTCTGGCAATTTTTTTTTTTTTTGAATTTCGATCCAACTCCAGCTTTTTAGTTTTTAGTTTGATTTGTTACTTTCTTCTACTTATTTATTAAAGTAATATTCAAGCAATTCTTTCATATTTTTTTTCTTAAATATTTTTGAACTTGTTAAGAATAAAATATAAAAAAATATGATTAGTTTAAACTTTTAAGTTTAGTGGTGATTCAAAATCTGAAAGATCTAGCAATTAGAGATTCAAAATTTAATAATTCTATCCAAATTTAAAAATTTTAAAAAAATCCAAAAAAAATTAGGCAAAATATACAACCCAAACAAATATATGATTACCAATTTACTATTAATTTATTATTTTAGAATCAAGTGATTCAATAGAGCTTTTCTTAAATTTCTTGATCATAAATTTAATATTCAGTTTCAGTTTACCATTATTCCTTTTTGGCAGCCCTTTTTGCATTAAAAATCAACTGAAATTGGCAAGGTTCCTAGTAAATGGATGTAATTTCTTCTTGGGTTTAACTTTAATGAATGAACACAATCCGAGTTCCATCGGTACAAAAAGGTATACGGGGAATTTGGATAAATGCACAGATAGTCAAAAGGCTAATGAAAAATGTCCACCATTTTAAAATTTTTGAAAAATACTCATAGTTCATGAGGAAAAATCAAAAATACCAAAAAATTAATACTCCAACCAACCTCTATTAAAAATAGAGATTTTTTTTTCTTACGGTTTTGTTGGTTTTTTTTCACTCCACTCCCCTATGCCCCATCTCTCTCACCCCTCCCCTCCATTTCTTTGTCTCCCCCTTTCTCTTTCTATTTGTCGCCGGCAATGACTAAGATTAAAAAAACTGCTGGCAAAAAAAAGTCAAATGCCAGCCATGAAAGAAAAGAAAAAGAATTGCCGCCGGCAAAATCCATAGAGATAAAAATGCAACCACAAAAAAAAGAATGCTAGTGACCCACCAAACGTCGACCATGGACGACGATTGACGAGGGCTCGAACTGAATCTGAGGGAGCCAAGCAGCCATTTAAGCAGCAACCGAAGGGTAATTTTTCTTCTTGTTCTTTAGTTATTTTCGTGTTACACGTGTGTTTATTAGTGTATAAAACAAATGCAAATGTGTTTCTATTTGTTCTTTAGATATTGGCTGGAAATTGTATTTAGGTGTTTTGTGTTGTGTGGTAATACTTGAGAGACAAATGCACAATTGTTTTGATGAACCATAAATTTTTTGGAGTGTTTTGTGTGGTGGTGACAACATTATTTCATTATCATTGTTATTTACCTTGTCTGAAGGCAGGACTCTCTTCCCATGTGGGGCGGGGTTCAAGACATAAACAATTTGGTTATTCTGTCTTATACCCCTCCCATTTTAGGTTGGGTCCTTTACCTGTGCATGGGCTACAGAGATGACGTGTATACTATTGAGAAGATTTAGGCATATAACATTTTGCGTAACTATGTTAGCGGGAGCGTGCCTCCATACGGACAACCATGGTGGACCTGCAATTATGTAAGTTAAAAATATATGATCATTAAATAGCTTATGCGCAACAATGTCTCACAATTGTTGTTATTATTTTTGTGCAGTTGTTAATGCCAGTGAATAATGGGAATACGCATCGGCTTGTAGCACGAATTGACCTGGTCGGACGTCATGTAGAATTATATGATCCTAATGTTCGTGGTTTATTCAGTGCAACACAGCTGAAAAATGTCAAGTGCATCCAACATGTAATCCCGTTTATTTTGCAAGCATTTGGTTTTTTCAAACAGCGACCATATATGTTAGAATCAGTTGAACCATTTTCGATTAGTCGATTGGACGACTCATTGGTCCAACAAAAAGTGTCGTAAGTGGACATACTTAACTAGTAATTTTTAATGCGATTTTTATTATTTTGATATTGAATATATCGTTTTGATGTAGTGTGGATTGCGACATGTTCGCATTGCGATGGATTGAGAACAAATCTGCTAGACTATCATTGACGATTCAACAAAAATATATGATGTTCATGAGGAAAAAATATGTTGTAGAGTTGTACGATAAAAACTTTAGTTTAGCCAAGTAGAAGTTCAACTTATTTACGTAATTGTATTGTAACTATTAATTCAATTGCATGCACTATGGCTCTAAAAAATTAATTCAACACCTAATTTTTGTGTTGGCTAAAAAAAATTAACAAACTTCATTTGATCTAAAATCCTAATCATGTCCATTTTACTACAATTGAAACAACTTAAAAATAAAAAAATGATGTTCAATAATAATAAAATAACATATTATGCCGCCTAAAAATATTAAATAACACAAAGTGTTGACTCCGTCACAAAGTAGAGGGCCCCGCCCAATCTAGGCGGGGTCATAAGCATAAAAACATTTCTTTCTGCCTAGTATCCCAGCTCAATTGGATGGGGCCCCCTATTTTGTGGCGGGGTCGACACTTTATTTGTTTCAGTTAAGTATCTCATTCCATTTTATATATCCCTTGTGTATGCCTCGTTTGTTGGGCGGGATACATCGTCTTCAACCTCGGAAAAACACTGTTTATACTGTATGTTTTCTTTGTTTTTATTTTTTTTATTGTAATAAATTTCAAACATATACTGAAGTATAAAACTAATATATATGACTTTTTAGCAATGATTTTAACAAAAAAAATGTAAATTTCTTTAGTGATGATTGTAACCAAAGAAATATAAATTATGTATATCCAAATTTTTTTGAAAATGAAGCTTTAAATAAATCAAATAGTGTTGAAATACAAAGATAATGAAAAGGGAAATTTTAAAACATAAGTTTTTTTTCCTATGGATAATAATTTGTTTACTAAGATAATAGTTATTGATGGTGAAAAGTACAAAAACAAAGCAATGAGAATCGGGTTATTGGAAGCATTAATTGAGAGAGGGTATTTTTAGTTTTTCCTTATGGATTATGGGCATTTTTTAGAATTTTTAAAATAGTAGGCATTTTTCATTAAGGATTTCTTTCTTCTTTTCCTTCTTTTTTTCTCAGCAAGTTCAATTTTTATTTCTTCTTCATTTTTCCCCCCAAACTCATTCATCTCAATGATAAACTTGTAAAAAATTAATAATTTTTTTAATTAGATTTCTCTAACTAATATTTGAAAGAAATTGTTAAAGTTTTATTTTTGGAAGAAATTCTTTTTTTAAAGTGAGATCTATGAGGAAAAATGAGTTTGAGCTAGAAAAAAAAAAAAAAAGGCTACAGAGAGAGAAGGAAAGAAAGAAAAGAGAAAGCGAATTACTGGTTGACATTTTTTTAAGAATAAATTTAATTAAAAGTACGATTGATAACTCATCAGCTCGATAATTTAGGATTAAATTTTGAAAACGGTGGGCAAAACTCTTTACATGTGGCATATATAAAAAAAAAACTCAAACCAAATTAATGATCTAGGTCCATCATTCTTAGAACAATGATATATGACCATCATTTTCCCAAAAATAAAAATAAAAATGCAATCGATCTGATTTTTTTATTTTTTTTGGTAAAATATGTGGGGTGGGGTGGGAGCAGTGGGCTGGGTGTGAGAAAAGGTGGGGTGTGGGTGAGAAGGTCGGGCTGGATGGGGGATGGAAGGGCTGTGGCTGAGAAAGGTTGGCTGAGTGGGGAGTGTGGGCAGGTTGCGGGTGGGAATGAGCGGGCTGGGGTTGGGAAGGGCGGGTTGAGTTGGGCTAGGAATGAACGAGCTGGCGATGGGAAATATGGGCTGGGTGGTAAAAGCGTGCTGAGCTTCTCTCCCTCACCTCACTGGCGAGCTGGGCTCTTTTTTCTCTTTATCCAAATTGTCATCTGATGCTTTCCATATGCCATTTGAAGATCTCCAAGTGATTGTGGAAGTTCAATGATGGGTGCCAACTAAAATAAATAAAACTTTTTTTTTCTTTTTTAGTGAATAAACTGAAGTTTCTTTACATACTATATTTTTCATCATATAATTAGAAGAAGATAGAACAAAACTTCTACTTAGCTGAGCTTAACATAATTTGTTAATTTGTCTTTTCTTTCTAGCAATATAAGAGGAGACATTTTTTCCAAAAAGAAAAATTCAAAATCCTTGTATTTCTTTTCTCCTTGTTAAGAACCGTTAGGTTCTGGTTTACTTGTGCTTGAAGTTATCGTATCAAGCTTCAAGAATAGCGACAATGGAGTATTGGAAAGAAAGAGAGAGAGACGGTGAAAGAGAAAGTTCATTAATTATATCAATGATTACATGAACAGATTTATATATATATATATATGAGAAAATAAGCTTAGGAAGGAAAGTTTGTTATTAACAAAATAACCAAGTTGACGAGGACATCTAACCAACTAATACAGGTGGCATAATCTATATGCCGTGTCTTGTATTTCTTGAGTATTATTCCAACACTCCTCGCAGTGGGTACTTGTGGATTTTATTTTGGGAGGGGTTGCGAGGGCTGGGTAAACTTTGATTGTTTTATTATTTTTCTTTTTCATCTTGGGTGGGGGTGGGAGGGGAGACTAGGGGCTGGAGAAAAATAAAGAAAAAAAAGAGATTGCAGAGAGAGAAAGAAAAATAGTGATTTTGTGATTAATGAAGAAAAAATGGAGAATAATGTTTTGGAAAAAATAATCATATATTATTGTTTTAAAAATGATTTAACATTAACAATCAATCTGGTTAGCATTGTACAAAAAATCCAAGTAACAAAAGAAAATCGCAACAAGCTCATCTGCATCTAGGCTCATTCAAAGTGATGGGGCGAGTCTTTGCAAGCTCAATACCATGATTGAATTGAATCGAAAGCTTTTTTTTTTTTTTTTCCGGTGAATTGATTGATTCAAAAGGTAATTCAATAAGTTGTTATAAAAATTCATTGAGAAAATCTCTTAAAAAAGATTAAAAGGGAAAATCATTGCAAAGATCCAATTATTTTTTTGCTATTATAAAAAATTAATTCCCTCTTTTATATATATTTTTTCTTTCTTCTTGTTCTTTTTTTTTATATAAAAATATCAAAATAAAAGTCTTTTAGAGTTGTTTGATACATTAGAGTCTTTTAGCATAATTTAAGGTGAGATATATTCAATATAATTTTGTTTGAATTTAAAAAGTTTAAAGTATTCAATTTAATATTTATAAAAGTCTATTCAACAGGACTTCGTAGGAGTCTTAAAATCCAAAGGTATTAAAAAAATTAATACTTATATGACAAGTTTTTAATCATTAATGATAATTAATATTTGGATTCAAATCTAAAACTTATTTGAAAAAAATAAAATCTCCGACTATAGAATTATCATCTCAATATATATATTATATATATATCACCGTCATTAAATATTAAATCTTTATTTGACTGTATTACAATAAGAATTACAGCGTTGCCATGAGCAAAGATGATTAGGAGGTGTCTAAACAAAAAGAGCATACAATATATTATATTATTCATCGCTTAACAGAAGCATGTCACCAAAACTGATTGTTTTGTGTAGCTGATCCCAATTTTCCTTTTCACACCACGTAAATCCTGCGAAAAACCAACATTATATGTTCAAGCTAGCAAGATGGTAGAACAGAAATCAGATATTAAATATGAAAAATATAATAATAACCCATAGAACAACCTCCTTACTTTCGATGGAATCAATGTGGGAACATTTTAATTTCTGAACTTTCCATCGACATAGTAGCTTCAGTTTCTGTAATATACAGAACATTGATAATTAATTAAGTAATCTAACAACTACACTCTGATTGTATATGTTTTCTCATCGACGCTACTAACCATTTATCATTTTCATTCCTGCTTTGTTATCAAATAATTAACGAATGATAAAAAAAAATGACGGAAAAATATTCTTATTGTAATATACTGAGGAGGGTCATCAATACTAAAAGAACCAATTGGACTACTTCCCGTCTCAATTTTGGTGTGAGTTTGTGACATACTCGTAGCTGATAAGATAGCATCAACAAAAAATCATTAGCAAGGATCATGAAACCATGATTTTGAAGACCATTGAAGCTCTTCATAAATGTTCTACCTCGGATCGAGTTGCACCACCTACAATAAAAATGAAATATACGGTGTCCCATCTTCAAATCCAAAGATGCATGCTTCAAAATGGAGTCACTGCCGAAGGTGGAAAAAGATAAATTACCTAGTTTACATTCTGAAGAATGAAGATGCCAAAAGAACCTTCTAAACTGTTATAAAGGGATTACCTTGAACTTCCATCATCAGAATGACAAGCCTGTGCCCAATTGACTGTCCGCTGTAATCTCGTTGAATGAGGAGCAGTAGATGGAATTGGCTATGCTAGTGTACTCTGAGAGCTTCTGTGGCCTGCTACTTTGTGGTTGTTTTCTGTTTTGCTGGATTCCTGGACAGCCGTGCTAGGTTCATTCATCATACATGAATAATCATGCTTTGGCAAATCTCCTACTAATATGTTCAATGAGCTCCTAATGAAAGAAAGTGAGCTTAAACTAGCTATAATTCCACTGCTTTATATAACTATGCAAAACTATAAGAAAATGCACAGGACCCTTCTTGTTTCTAATCCACTAAACAGCAATGTTCCGAAAGTAATCTAAATTTCTGTAAAAATATGTTAAAAGGAGCTAAAAAGAAATATATACATATATCAGAAAAGAAACTGCTTGTGATACATACAAAAAAAAAAAAAAAAAACAAATATTCCTGAAAATCAAATTTTCTTTTCCCCTTTTGGATATTTACATTACAAAAAAGAGAGATTTTGGAACATTCAAAAATACCTCTATCACAGGGTAAAACCGAAAGAGCTGCCATGTTTCTTCTTCACCAGTGCGATCTTTTCTTGCTGCTTGTTTTTTCTGATTTTAGAGTTGGATAAATTTCACAGTTAGGCCTTTGCTTCAACACCTACTCTTTTCTAGACAAAAAAGCATCTTTATAACTTTCATTTTTCGTACCTTCTGGCCATCGAATTCAATGAGAAGCTAGTAGACGATGCCTTTTTTACTTCTGACCCAGCAAGCAATCGCATATTATTTATTACCTTCATATCTCCGGGTGATAATCTAGCCAGCTGATTTAATAGATTTAACCGAATAACCAATGTCAGCAGCGCTTATCGCTTATCAGGAATCCAGAAAACAATACATACAGAGGAAGATAGTTGAAGGCCTATGAATTAACAAGAAACAAAGAAAAGATAGAAACACAATAGAATTTCACATTCTTCTGTGCTTGTCAATGAATTATGCCCTCGTCAAAAACATAGTTAACAGAAAATAGTTTTAACTTTAGAAATTGTTTTTCCCGCATTAAAGCAAAAACTTGGGTTCTATAGTTACCTGCATTAGCTTAGTAGCTTTATAACCTTCAAACTTCTCAGGGTAAACAGATGCATAAACAATAAAAAAAAACGCAGCTTATTTTCAGGGGACATTTCCTGCAAGCAACAAAGAAGATTTGACTATTAATTATATAAGAATAAACCACAGCAACATGCTCTGCATACATCACCTGCTTTGTCCTCAGAAAATTGATCACATCCTTGATCATGTTTCAGCTGCCCAAGATCTCTAAGCCCAAGTTCCCTAATAAGTTTGTTGGATTTTCCAGCAAGCTGATTAAAAAATGAATGCAAAAACAATCACCATAGAAGATTAATAAATCTCACCATCCAGTTATAAAAGTGATCAGTTGACCAGATTTCTGTACAATTCATTGGAAACTATTAAAAGAAACTGATTCATTTCCAAATCCCAAGTTCCAGTAATTTATTTTCAGAATTACAACTTAAAAGAGAAACATTTACTAACAAGAAATCTACAGAGCTTTCTCATTTTCTAATTGCTAAAGAGGGTGAGGAGATGGGTGTAACAGTTTATTAAAAAAAAATTATTGAAATTCTCTTCACTCCGAGTATCATGGAAATCTTACAAAGGACAGTTAAAGAGCAAATTAAAAGCTTACACATAAAATAGGGAGTCCATAAAATTTTGCAAGTCATCTGGAGAGAACCATAAAATCACTTTCCATACTCATCAACAAAAATAAAAAAGAAATCTTGAAAATTCACTCACTCAGTCAGCACAAATACAAAGAATCACTTTCTAGATATTTGAAGAAGCTAAAAAAAAAGAAAAGTAAAGAGTATACTAACCTGCAGAGTGTATATACAATTGGCCTCTTTATTAGCCCTTCAAGACCTTGAGCAGTCAGTTGACCCCAACAAAAAAAATTTTGGGGCTCAAAATAATATGCTATGCAAAATTTAAAAAAAAAAAAAAAAACATGTAAAATCAGGGTATAACAGCAAACTATTAATCAAAATATAAACATTTTCATCTCATATTGCACATAATAAGTAATCGCAGACGACAACAAACAAAAGAAAATTACCAGTTGAGCAGCTTTTTTCTCTCCATTCCAGCAAAGCAATAAAATAAAGAGAGGTTTAGGCTTCAATAAAAATTAAAAAAAAAATGATGGATGCATTTTAATGACAGTGAAGAAGGATGAAGATTTATTCAATTTCAACCAAATATTATTTCGCATTTGGTTTCCTTGTGTCTCAAGAGCTTTCAGACAAAGTTAAAAGTAATGCTGCTTTACGCAAACACGTTTTTGTTATTTTTTTTTTGTATTTTGGTTGATGTTTCATCTTTTTTCTTTTAGAATTGCCCATGGTAGAATTTGTCCTACCAGATTCTTACCACTAACGTGGAAAATAAAGATTATGGAGGTAATATATTAACGTTTTGCTAAGTGAAATTTTGACATTAAATGCAAATATGGTTATTTGTATATTCTTCAGTGTAAAAGTTGGGAAACCGGCAAAAGTTTGTATATTCTTCAATAAATTTTCAATTTTCATACAGGGGAGCTTTTTATAGATGGGAAACCATTATCGTACCTTGCCGAGGACCACCAAAATTTTTTAAAGAACATGGCAATCATAGAAGCACAAAGAAGGTCCCAACCTCCATATAAATTCAAATATTGCATACGGATGTGGAGTCTAAATCTTTCGAAATGTATCAATGGTTGAGATCCATGTCAAAACTCCGAAACAAATGTGATTTTACCATCAAGTGTCACAGGTAACACTTTTAGAAATTGTGTGCGTTATATACCAAATTCTATCATATCAAATTCAACATTTATTTGCTTGATGCATAATTGTCGAGTTTTTTAAACTCGTGCAGAGCTCATGTTGAGGAATTTTGAGCTGAAATCTTCTAAGGAATACCATAGGATAGGGTATTTCCCTCCCCAAGGCGTCACCAAAGTTAATGTGTACACCTTGTTTAAACAAAGAAGGGCATAGATAGCGTAGGTATGGCGCGCTGCCTCGAGCGAAGTGCTTCGCATTTAATCTTTCGAAGCTTATGTGAAAACATCGTTTAAAGCTGAACTACTAGCTCTTTAATGGGCTACAAAACAGGTGGAGAGAGAAGCCAAGGGAGATGTTATATGGGTTTCAGACATGAAACCCATGGTTTCAGAAGTGTTGGGGACTAAACATCACAAAAGAGATCCGGCGACTAAGAACTTGGTTCGAAGAGTTAGAAACATTTTCTCCCAAAAACAAGCAAAGTGGAAGATCATGTGGAAGAAGAGGAATGCCAATGAACTTGTGGATATTATAGTGAAAGCATTTTTTAATTACGAATGTATTTTTAATTTGCATACATGATCTCTATGCAAATTAAAAATACATTCATAATCAAAAGATGCTCTCGTTATAATATTCACAAGTTGATTGACATGATTCTCCTTATACATAATCTCTCACTTTACTTATTTTCAGAAGAAAATGCTTCTAACTCTTCGAGCCAAATTCTTCGACACCGGACCTCCTTTGTGAAGTTTGGTCCCCAACACTTCTGAAACCATGGGTTTCATGTTTGAAACTCATAAAACATCTCCCCTTGCTTCTCTCTCCACCTGTTCAATAGCCCATGAAAGAGCCAGCAGTTCAGCTTTAAATGACGTCTTCACATAAACTTCGCCCGAAGCGGCGTGCCATACTTACACCATCCAAGCCTTTCCTAATTTAAACAAGGCGTCACAACTTTGGTGACGCCTTGGGGAGGGAAATACCATATCCTATGGTATTTTTAGAATATATCAGCTCGAAACTTCTCAACATGAGCTCCACATGAGTTTTTTAAAAACTCGACAACTATGCATGAAGCAAATAAAAATTGAATTTGATAGAATAAAATTTGATATATAACGTACACAATTTCTAAAAGAGTTACATGTGACACTCGGTGGTAAAAGCACATTTGTTTCGGAGATTTGACATGGATCCCAACCAATTATATATTTCGGAAGATTCAAACTCTACATTCGTATGTCATATTTGAATATATATGGAGGTTGGAACCTCCTTTGTGCTTCTATGCATATCATGTTCTCTAAAAACTTTTTGTGGTAATCGACAAGTTGTTTCCCATCTATAAAAAGCTCTCATGCATGAAAATTAAAAATTTATTAAAAAATATACAAATTTTTTCCATTTCTCAACTTTTACACTGAAAAATATAAAATTAACCATAATTGCATTTAATGTTCAAATTCTACTTAGCATAACAATAAATATTATCTCCATAATCTTTATTTTTTGTTTTCCACATTAGTATAAGAATCTGGTAAGACAAAATCTACTGTAGACAATTCTAAAAAAAGATGAAACATCAACCATAATACAAAAAAGAAATAAAAAAAACATTGCTTGCGTAAAGCAGTCTTACCAATTTTGTCTGAAAACTCCTGAACACAAAGGCACCAAATGCAAAATAATATTTCGTTGAAACAGAATAAATTTTTGTTATTGCTTTTTCACTGTCATTAAAATACACACATACACATAAATTTGTACTTAACAGACTATCAAAATCTATGGAATATCAAAATCTATATGCATATTCGAACTGGAATTATACGCTAAGTAAAATGAAAAAAGAAAAAACACCAAATACGACATTTTCATTTTCATGGATGTTTAGTTATAAAAAAAAAAAAATCATGGTTGTTCTCTAATACTGAGATAATAAAAACAACGACCTCAAATATACGCTCCAAGTAAAATAAAAAAAAAAAAACAAAACAAAACAAAACACAGAATACAACATTTTCAATTTCATGGCTGTTTAGTTATCCAAAAAAAAATCTATACTGAGTTACCGACTACCATAGCTAGGGTTTGGATGTACATATCGATGATGCCATTCCTAGTGCTGAGATCGGCCGGTGGTTCCATGACAAAAGCAATCCAGTCAAGAAGCAGTACTCCTCAGACACAAGAGGACCGAGAGCGAAATGAGTTTGCATTCTGGGTAGAGCGCGGCGGACGAGTTGGGCATGGCTGAGAGAGAAATTTAAGCCAACGTTGTACCTCTGTAAAAACCTAGAGAAGTGGAGAAATTACGCCATGACCCCTGATGTATGCCATTATTACGAAATGGCCCTTTTAATTTTGAAAATGTCAAAATTGGTCCATGCGGTTATCTTCTGCCCATCCAAACTCTATTCTCTCTATATTCACTCGTTTACCAAAAAAAAAAAATATTCTCTCCATATTCACTCAAAAAAAATAATTAGCTATACTCTCTCTTTTTTTGCTGTAAAATAAGGACCTACCCATAGCGGGGTCATGGATCTAAGAGGGATTTAACGAAAGGTCAAACCAGGCGTCTTTGCAACCTCATGGGAGTCCGCTACTGGCGGCCCGTATCGCTGGAACCTCTCACATCCTCGTGCGGTAGCAGAATAGAGAAACACATGAGTCATGTGGGGCTACCAAGACTCGAACCCGCAACTCCTGCAAGCAGGTATGATGAGTGAGCTGGTTCCTACCACATGGACTACACCCTCATGTGTAGCTATACTCTCTCTTACCTGCAGAATAAAAAAACTATTATATCCTTAATGCTTAATATAAAACAACTTAAATATTATTAAAATAAAATAAAATAAATTTCTTTTACTATTTGTTTCATGATTATTAATATATATTATTTTAAAACATTTTATCACTTTATTATTAAAATATTTTATCACGTATTTGACATCGTTATTTTTCATTTTATATGATCTACATATTTACTAATTTTTAAATTTAATTTACCATATTTTTTTAATCTATATTATTATTATAAAATAAATAAAAAATTTATCCAAAAAAATTTATTAATCTTTTTGATTAGTAAAAACATATATATATATATATTTTTCAAAAGTGAAAAATTAAAAAAAAATATATAAAAAAAAAGTAAAAAAAACCATCAAAGCTCCCACCACAAATGAATAGATACAGCTAATTACCAAAAAAATAAATGAATAGATACAGCAATTAACGTATTCTCATAAATTAACATGAAAAATTTAGAATTTAAATATCTAAGAGTATTTAATTTTTTTTGGCATTTTAAAATTTAAATTAATTAAAATGTTACATTGTTAGTATTTTCTATCTAAAATGTATATTTATTAACACGTATCGCGATGGGTACTTATTTGTAAGTGCCGCATAGATTGAATTTTAACAGTGTAATTAATTTTTTAATTTAATTAAAATATTAAATAAAATAATTAAATATAATTAAAAAGACAAGTTTGCCGTTGGTCTGAAGAGATTGATTTGTAGTTGTTGTACGCGCTTTTCTTTACCTTCTGTGAGCTTCTGGTTTTTTCTGTATTTTTTAAGAGTAATATTTTTCTCTCTCTCTCTCGTTCTCAATTTATGGAGGAGAAAAACTATTGTTCAAAACTTTAACTTACTTATTCTTCAACTGTAGAAAAGGCTAGCAAAAGCAACAAACTTTATGAATCTAAATTTCAAAAAAAATATTACGGATTCAAAGACAGAGATTTTAGAAGGGTTTTTTAGCGTAAATATTAAAAAAAATTGTTTGCAGTTATTTAATTATTTTGTTTAATTAAATAAATGATATTGTCTAAAATCTCCATTGTGCTGGGGACTCTTGGTGGTAGATGCACAAACTTGTCTTTTTAATTTTTTTAATTATTTAAGTTTATATTTAATATTTTATAATTTAGTTAAGCTGTTAGTAGTCAAGCTATATGGGTAGTTACAAAGCTGGAAAATTTAGATGCCAAAATGCCAAAAAAAAAAAGTTTACCTCCAGTGTAATTTCTCTATTAAATTTGAATCACAACATTAGAAAAGATTAACACCCAAATTACAATAAATAAATAAGACATGTATTTTAATAAAATAAAATAAAAAATAGCAATAATACAGGCAAAGTCACATATTTTGCTCAGATGGTGCCACTCTCAGCTTTTTTTTTTTTTTTTTTTTNTTCTGAAAAAAAAAAACATACTTGTAGCGGGATCATGAGCTCAAGAGGTATCTAGCGAGAGGGTTAAGACCAGACGTCTTTGCAATTTCATGGGAGTCCGCTACTGACGGCCTGTATCGCTGGAACCTCTCACCCCATTGTACGGTAGCAGAGGAAAGGAACACATGAGTTATATGGAGCTACCAAGATTCAAACCTACAACTCCTGCAAGCAGATTTGACAGGTAAGCTGGTTCCTACCACATGGGCTACACCTTCATGTGTGCCACTCTTAGCTTACTATGTAGTAATCAGTCATTTTAATTTTTATCTAGCATGGCTTATACGAATTCAAGTATGGTAAAAATTTGTATGTGTAGCTTTTGGTTTATAAAACTAACATTTTAAAGCATACTTTTCGAACAGATTAGTATAATCAGTGCATATGATTGTTATGTGAAAAGTTCTTTTAATTCATCAAATTTTTTTATCCTTGCTTCATACAGGTGCTAAAATTTAACATTTTTACAGCCTTAATACGTCGTCCACAAGCCAAAAGATTCTTTGCAATATAGTACTACATCGATGTGCTTGAGAGGCTAATGAATGTCCCTAATATATAAAGTCGGATTCTAATTTCAAAAACTTTCATATATTTTTGTTTTTTGTTTTTATATTTATAAAACAATATTTATGCATATATAGTAAGAAGCTGTTTATACTAATTTTGTCTTAATCTTTTAGCAAACTATTTTTTGTTCATATTCAGTTTCTTAGCATAAAGATCTTCAAAGTCATGTTCCTAATTTTATATGCAATTTAGGCTGCATCCATTCCAATTACATTAAGGAAAATTAACACCGCCAATATATAAACTATATCAAATTTTACAAATAAATATTTAAATTTTTTTCTTTTACATCTTAATATCCAAACTAATCAAAATGTTAAACCATTAATACCTACGTTTTTCTTTTACATTTTAATATCTAAACTAATCAAAATATTGAACCATTAATACCTACGTTTATACAGGTCAAAACAAATATAATTGATATCTTTTTCCACTACTCTCATTCACCATATTTTTCGTTGTCGTCGGTACAACAGAAATGGGAGAATTTTTTTTTTTTTCCATTTTTGCTGTGTAATACCCAGAAAATACATTTTCAAAATTTTTAATTGTCATATTAACAATTTACCCACCTTATACAACTCAATCCTCTCAAGACCAAGGGTAAACATCTTTTTTTAATGTGCATTTCAGATAGAAGTTGACATAGCTATTAAGTGTAATCTTAATCCTATACATCGCATACACATGTTGTGTTTTGGAGCAAAATCAATCTTTATGTTATTTTCTAAATCGCATACACATTTCATGGATTATTCTATATTAATTCTAACAACATTTCTTCTTCTTCCACCGCTAGTTCTGGCTTCATTTTTTGGTCTCGCTCCTCTGGCTTTTTCAGCTTGCTCTGTTGCTGGAAGCAGCCAACTCCCCCAACTTGTCCCTCCCTTCTGTTCTCTGCTGCTAGAACCTGCATTTCAAAGTTGAGTTTTTAATTAGATAACTAGTATAATCTGAGAGCTTTTCTAGAATACTAGCATATAAAATGCAACAACTGCAATACGTCAAAAGGCAGCTCTTTCATACAGCAAAGTCATAAACAAAAAACAACAAAAACAAAATTCCAGGTTTTTATGCAGTAAACAAACCATACTTAACTAAAGAGTTACAAACAGAAAATTAGGTTAGAGAGGTGGAAATATAACCATGATAACATCTACAATCAGACATTTTACCTGAAAAATCATGCGTATCAGATCTACCTTTCCAGCCTGGTGATTGTCCTTTGACATTACAATTCCACACGTCTTCAAAACCAGCAAGCTCCTCTGGTAAAAGAATATCATCGTAAATTTAATTACTGCATATAGATTTATATTCTGTAATCACAATAGGCAGCATGAACCAACCTTCATTTAAATTGTGTAAAGTTTGCAATGTATCCACCTTACCATCAGAGTTCAGCTTTCTTGTGACAGAATGACCCTACATAAGAAATGCAACCATATCAATCCCAACAAAAGTTACATGGCTACTTTAATTTTTGTTTCCTTCCATGAGATCTACACATTAGAGTTGAAATAGATCAAATAACAACCAGAGACTGAAGTAATAAACTTTATTGCTCTACTGAATGACTGTAGAAAAAGTATGATTCAGTGCCATCAGACATGAATATTGCAAGCCAGATGGTTGACTATAGATTTTATGTTATGCATTTAGGACAGCATAGTTAATTCACTCTGTAGTTGCAACTGACACTACTTCAAAGAATAAATCAGAGTCGTCCCTCCAAAAATTATCTAGCTGATAAAAAGGGTAATCCTAAACCACCATAATTTGGAGAGAGTATCAAAACATGCTTGTAACCCGTGCATTAATGCTATAAACCAACCAATAAAAGTTACCTTATCATGAATTCCTCTTGAGATTTTATGTGTTGCTTGACCTGTTGTTGTATCTGCTTCTTTGGTCTCCTCAACCATCACCTGATCAAAATCACAATGACAAAAGCTAGGTTAATAAAGCCAGTACCAAGTGAATTGCACAAAGTGAAGCTGTTACGCACCCCATCACCACCTGCCCTTCTAGTTCTTGTGGAGGTGTAATATGCTCCATCAACACCACCATAAGTAACTTTGTAAGTCTGAAAACTATAGCTACGATTCTGGTGCTGTTCCCCTTTGACATTGTTTGGTTCATTCTGAGAAGTTACATTCTTGCTTTTCCTCTCTGCTTCATCCACACCATTAATAGTTAAGAGACTTGTAAACAAGCTCCACATCAATACAGAAACTGGAGCATAGGTGAACAAATAACAATACACACACACACACACACACACACAAATTCAATTACCATCTCCAACATCATTTGGATGCTCAACAGATGGTTCTTTGCTTGATCCGGAATACTTTCGATTATAAATTTTCTCATTCCCAGGGGCCGAGCCTATGTCTTCCTGTTCCTGTTCCTCTTCATCAGAATTCAGTTCCTCTATTACAATACCCTTTTCAGTACCGGTCTCCATTGTCTGAGTGGGACTAGAAGCAGTTCTGGGACTGAACATGTGAGACTGAAACATGCTACCACCAAATGGGCATGTAAAGAAGGGATCGTCAAAGGGATCCCTCCCTCCAAAAAGGCTAGGTAACATACTTCTGTGGGAACCAAAGCCACCAAAACTAGCTAAAGGCTCATCGAAATGAAAAAAATCGTCTTTTCTGTCTCTTTCTCGCTGCATATTGTCCGTGCTGAAGCCTTTGAAAAAAATTTCTTAAGAAAATTAATGGTAAACCGAATATTAAAAAAATAATAATCATTTTTTGAGTTTAAAAGCTACATAATTAATTAAAGCACAAGCCCAATGCAAAAAAAAAAAAAAAAAAAAAAAAAA
>QANX01006458.1:107655-195185 GCA_003254975.1 Ochetophila trinervis
CAATGAACTTTTAAAATTTAAAATAAAGAGTAAAATTTAGCTTTTCAAATATTTTAATTTTTTAAATTATATTTTAGTAAAGAAAATGTAAAATATATATAAATTATAATTGTTAATAGAAGATATGAATTAAAAAATAACTGACAAAAAAATCACTTTCTATTTTTTTTAAATTGTTCAAGATGTTTTTTATTTTAGAAATTATATTTTTTTAAATAAAAAAAGAGTTCTAAAATACATTATACATAAGGGAGAAATCATTGTTATATTGTAGGCTGCTCCCAATCAAGGCTTACATATGATCATTACACTGATAAATCGCCCTTGACATGCAAAACGGCATAACCCCCACTCCAGAGAAGAAGAGTAAAAGAAAGAAAAGAAAAATATTTAAAAGAGAGGGGAGAGAAAGAGGAGAGAGAGAGTGACAATGAGAGAAAGATGAAAGCATGTTAGGAGAGAGAAAATTAAAAACCTGAGAGAAAAAGGTTGATGAAGAAATAAAAAATATTTTATTTTATTTTAACAAATACTTTAGTCATTTTATAATGTCATGTAAAAAAAAAAAATTAGTCGTCAATTCTTTTTTTTAAAATATTTTTGAATTGTCGAAAATTTAAAATTATATTTTGAATTAGATGTTAATGAAATTATTTCTAGTATATATATTGAAAACTAGCAACCGCATTACTCTTTCTGAAAAGTATACTGTTCAGTTCCATTCGATGCAAAGATAGAAAAGTAGAATGTTCGATCTTTTTTCAATTATTTTTAATTTTTCTTTTTTCGGTCATCTTATTTTTTCTTTTCGGTTACTCTACATACGAGAGTCGCCAGCTTACTCAACGAAATTTTTTAAAGAAAATATTATTTCTTTCCCAAAAAAAAATATGCATCCGCTCATTTTAAATTTGTAAGGAACGAAATTTGAAAATAAACTCTCTCCGAAGAAAGTAAAACATAAGACTTTCTAAAGTTTTATTATAATAACAATTATTATTATTATTCACAACCAGCCATTTCTTATTATTATTTATTACTATTATCGTTATCTTTTCTATTTTATTTACTTGCTAAGTTCTTTAGATAACTTTTTTCTCCCCAAAAGGATCCTTATCCATCGTAGATTCTCAGAGGAAAAAACAAAATAAAATTTGAGGCACAAAATCGTGATGAACTTTGGAACTATTCACCATAAAGCCAACGGTAATTGCAGAGTAGCAAAATAATCTCAGTTTACAAAGTGATAGATGAAGAAACTGGTTTTGATTGATTCTATATTTCCCATTCACACGGACCACAAATCTACAGGAACATCAGCATACCACCACATGAATTAAAAGGTTGCATTTCCATCTTCTTCTTTTTATAACCAAATTCCCTACATATATATGTTAAAACATGAAAGTAAAACCAACCTATCAATCCTTCCCCACTACTTCGCAACCTACACATCTTCCTCTTGCTGCATACTTGTACAGTTCCCCTGTCTCTCTCTCTCTCTTTTCCCCCCTCCTCCTCTTCATGTTTATAAGAAGATGCCCGTGGGAATTAACGACTCCAAGTGTTGTAAGCTGTTGAATCAGTTATGGCGGTAAAGAAACATGTTATGGGCCGCCAATCTATTGTTACAAGGAAAATTTGTGTGCTCAGACATGTCGTAAAGATGTTTCTCAGAACTCTTGCGAATCAAAATCGGGCTTTGATGGATATTCAAGACCCTGAAGTGCTGGCATCTTCCGCAAATCTTCTTCTGAATATGCCGGGATGAACCAGTATCGCTTGTCTGTCCCAAACACCTGACAAATGCATAGACAAAATAATAGTTTAATGGTTATGAATGCAATCAATTCCACTACAAGTATGGCGGAAGAACATAAAGAAACAGACCAAGGACATATACAAGCAATGAAGAAAACTATTACAGAAAATAAAAGTTGGGATGTTTCTAGTCTGTTTACCTGCTCAAAATTCTTCTTTCGACCCAGGTCATAGCGCCATTTTGGGGTGGTTTTCTTCTCATAAGCCTGATCATAATAAGAGATGATCAGCGCCTCAATTCAATATCCAACCTTTTCACCCACAAGAAAGCCATTGTACAGTCAATGGTCATAAACCAAGATGAATGACATATGTCAAAACACATGAATATTTCTTAAAACTTTTTATTTGGTAATACAGGCCAACTTGTTTTGGTGACTTGGGGAAAGATTTAGGTTAGTTCTCTTAGTATTATAAGTTTAGCATAAAGATTTGGCTACATGGTAGAACTGGTCTTGAGAGGACTTGAGCAAGTATGAGAAAAACTCTTGAGTTCAAAAAATAAATACATTAAGGTAAGCAAGAAATATTACCTCGATAGTTGTGGTATTTGCAGCTACCAATGATATATGCATGATCAAGAACCCCATCACACTCAATGCAAACGCGAGATTCAAAACTACAGATAAAAGCACAAGGTTAAAGAAAAGACAAATGCGACCACCTTAAGTTAGAAAAATAGCTAATTGGACATTACCAAATGCAAGAAATGTAGTGGCAAGGGTCCCAGGAGATCCAGGTATTTCTCCATCACTGAAAAACGCTATAAAATGTGGAAGTAATGACAAAGTCACTAGACTTGTCTCAAGAAATGTGTAGAACTGCATTGAGATTTAGTAGAAGAACAAAATCAGTCTTCAAGGTTTTTTAGCTTTATGATATGAGGAACAAGGGCTAAGACCCAAAAACAAAGAAAAAATTACATACAAACTCCCAACACAAACATAAATGTGGAAGAGCATGGAAGGGTACTTCTCCCCATCCTAGTAGAAATAAAATTATTAATTTGCGGAAAATTAACAAAGATTTCAATCTTGAGAACAGTATAAGAGCCCCTTTAAAACCAGAAAAGCTATATTCTCCTCTCTATCAACCATACACATAGGCAAACTCTGTCAAGATTATTGTGTGAGATGGATACATGGAGCATAAACATTAGCCACCTAGGAATTTAAAACTTGTAATTTGTTGAACAAGATAATATGTCAGAACTCCCCATACACAATATTCTTCTTTTGACACTCGAAAATATTCAGTGACATAATCAAAAATTAAAGTTTTCAAGGAAAACCCAGTTTACATCCTCTGCTGATTATATGAATAAACCATTCCAAAGAAAAAGGATCCCCAGAAACACAGTTAGCTTCTGTCCAGGTTTTATCAAAGATAAGTTTGTTTTGCAGTTAAACAAAGGAAAGAAAGACACACTAACATTTGCTCATAGGTCTAATAACAAATCGAGGATGCCCCTTTGCATGCCCACGATTAGGTGTAGGTTTCCTTTGGAATGTATCTTCTTTGCAACAATTTATCATATGCAATGCTTAATCTAACAAAACACTGTTAATTCATTTTTATTATTATTACTATTATTATTATTATTATTTTACATTCTTAGAAAGCAGAAAGTCATTTGCATTTCAGTAAAATAGTCCTTGTAATTAAACCAAATCAAGACACATCTATGCTACTAAGTCCAGTAGCAAGCAATATATCAAATCATCACATTAACATAGGCAAATCAATACTCAAACAGAGGTTAAAAATTCAAGAAAGACTGGGAGAACAGAATATCTGGGGATTGGAGCATTAGGCAAACCAGAAGAAATAAATTGTCTATGTACATCTATCTTCCAACTTAAACCGCAAAAACTTTCTTACCAAGAAAAGGAGGAAGTACTTGTAATTTAATGCCCCTACACAGTTAACAACCCATACACAATGGTGGTCCATTTTCAGCACACAGCGACCACCTGAAACAGAATATCATTCCCTCATTATTCCCACGTTAGAAAAATAAACTTCCTAGTATTGAAAAAACATAAAACTTCAAAATTATGACTCACAAACAGAGCAATGATGGCAACGAGGTGGTTTCAGCTGGTTGCACTTCCGACAATACCGGATTCTTTGATTAGATTGATCAGCCTGCAAACCACTGAACTCTGATCCATTCAATGGGTCAGCTTCCCCTATCTCCTCATCAACAGCAGGCCTCCAGTTAGGTGGTACACTACCCGGATCGGTTAACACAACGGAAAAGTAGCTCCATAATAGCATTACCAACTGCACAATCGTAGTAATTTTTTCCCATTTTTAGCATTAGTTTGTCCTATGTATATCAGATTTATTAAAAGCAAACATTAAAATCTACCAAAATCCAAGAATTCCTCTTCCCTCTATGAATCTCAACTAACAAATGCCCAAAATTTCCTTTAGATTTAAGAGATAGATGCTGGGGAAAAAAAGTTCTCGATAATTAACCAAAACTGCCATTGCAGAAGAACCTCAGAGAGTAAATTCAATCCGAAATTCTTAAAACAGATCTTAAAATTGAAAAAGACATATTTAGAAGCAGACACTTTTGTAAGCTGTGGGAAGCACAAATTGCAAATATACAAGCAGGTGAGATGAAGCAAAAATTCTACCAAAGACCCCAACTCCCATGAAAATATTAAACTAAAAAGACAAAAATAAAAATAAAAGAAGAGAAATTAGTAGCTATTTCGAAACTTACCAAGCAATGAAACAAGATCAAGACGGTAAGAGCTATGACGGAATCAAGGCCACCATCGTATAAAGCCGGGCCATAATTTGTCAAAACGACAGCATAATAGGTGACGCCGACGACCCCAAGAACCAGTAGGATCATGATCGAGCCTAGACCCCGCAGAGCTGTGCAGAACTTGAACACGTTCCAAGCCATTGCAGCTCCAGATCTATGCATACTCAAGGAAAATCAAAATCACAGTTAGACGTGCTTTTCGTTTTCCTGGATTTCTCAAACCAGACACTGATTTGAGGTTTGTACGAACCAAGCTGTACAATTGAGGAGGTCTAAGCTCATAAAGCAATATTAAAATATAAAAAAAATATAAAATATAAAAATACAAAAAGCGGAGAAAAAATAAAAGTGTTGCTTGCTTTTTGGGTTTTCTTTGTCTTCCTGGACGAGATTTTTGTGAATCTAGGGTTTATGGGATTGGGCATTCTAAAATGGGGTGTGTTATTGAATCCATGCTGTTAGATATAGAAGAAGACGTGGTCTGAGAAAATATTTTTCCACGGAGAAAGTTTTTATGTGTAATTAAAATTATAATTAAATTAAAAACTTTTATTCATTTTTTTGTTAAAATTAAAAAGGAATTGAGCCAACTAAGCTACGACTTGCTGGCTTAACGGCTTTGTTAACAACTAGCGTTATTTTAAGGAAAGACCCGTTTGGGTTTCTCAATAAATCTAAAAGGCAGCGTTCATCGTCTCTAAAAAATCATGTTGAATTTATCAAAAAAAGAAAATCATGTTGACTTCTTTAATAGAAAGAAATTTTTAGAATTGGATTGTTTCATAAAAAATAAATAATAAATAATAAATTTAGAATTGGATAATATCCAACTTCCCACTTTTTATTTTGAGAATATTCAATTTCCCTCTCCCTCTTTGAATATAAGTATAGGGGATCAATTAAAGTCTAAAATAAATTAAAAAAATCTTGTATTAAGGCAAAAGAATAAATAACGTACAGTAATATATACGTAATTGACTTCGTATATTTAGAAGTTAGAATTTTCCACAACATTTTCTTGATAAATAGATAATTTGATGAATTTTTAGGTGGTTGACAAATATACAGAAAACTTTGGCTTATCCCACATTGGCAAGTGCCAAGCAACGTTTAACTGGATTCTCTTTTTATCAAACTGAAAGTATATACATATCTCTCGGCCGGGTTATATAAACCCGGCTGGAATTATTAGAACAACACTTTTTTGTTTGGTTTTTTCCTTTTTGTTTTGTTTCTCGGGTTTTGTCGTATTTTATATTGATAATATATAATATATAGTACTACATTTTTATTTTTATTTGGTAAATTAATATATAGTACCACATAGTATAGTTTAAATGAGAATAATACGATCCAGTTTAAATTAAGATATTTTTAATTTTTTAAAGAAAAATGAGTTAAATTACTGTAACAGTTGGATTAAAATTAAAAATATTTATTTTCAACTTAAAAAGTTGAAAATTTGCTTACTAATTGACACTAATAATATATGTTAAAAAAAAATTTTTTTTGATGACACTTCTGCATTAATAGCACAAAAAGGGGAATAAAAGAGAAACTACAAGGCAGAGGGAGAAACCTCCTCTGAAATTAAGGAAAGCAAAGCAAAAGGGATTCCTTCAAACGAAGAGATCCTAAAAATAAAACTAGAATTGTTTTTGAGGGCTAGTTTAGCTACTCTGTCAGCACATGTGTTGATAATCCTTGGGACCCAAGATAAGGTCCAGGGATAGCATTCCAGGAGGGTGCGAATGTTAAGGAGAAGGTTTCTGGAGTTCCAATTTCTGGGGCATGAGGAGTCCTTGACTTGATTCACCACCACTTGAGCATCACAGCGCCAGTTCACTGCAATCCAATCTTCCTTAGCTGCCTGATTAAAAGCCCACAGGAGAGCTTTTGTTTCAACCAATTCAGGAGATAAGGTCTCAAAGACAGTAGTTCCAACAATAGTGATAATTCCTGCATCGTTAAAAGCCACCACCATTCCCGCTGTTGCTGTAGAATTTGAATTTATGGCAACATCAACATGGACAGCCAGGTGGCTTCCATCTATCTTTAGTTTTAAGGGTCCGCGACTCCTGGCTGATGATGTGGCTTTCACCTGCAAAATCATCCCCCATCCTTTCCCAAAGTTTCACCACAAGGGCTACATCATAGTTTTTGTCAAAAAGTTTGCCATTTCTGGCATTCCAGATGACATAGAATAGGGACGCAAAAATAAGAGTTTTTGTGTCCTTTAGGGTATCAAAATCAGCATTTCTTCCCCCACCGAGGCACCAACAAATAAGGTCCTTCACTAATTCACAGTTAAAACCATCTAGTCTAATCCCCCATTTCCCCGCAAAAGCAACTGCACAAGTGAAGCTACAATTTTTAAAAAGGTGGAGTGAGGATTCGTCTTGTTGTCCACAAAGCCAGCAAGTGGCTTCTTTAATTCCCATCCGTTGCTGCAAGATGGACTTAGTTGGAAGGGCATCCGAAGCCAGTCTCCAACAGAAAACCTTGAGACGCTCATGCAGAGGACCCTTCCACAGAATGTCCCAGATTCTGTTTGTTGCATCATGGGTAGGAGGAGGGAGATGGCACGACCGAACTGTGAACTTACCATTGTTGTTTCCCATCCAGATAAGGCAATCTTCGCGGTTGGAGACAGGGAGATCCACCTGCATTATACCTTCCACCATTTCCGGTTCAAAGGAGTCCCTCAACTTCTCCACATTCCAGCTAAGCGAGTTGGAATTCATAAAATCAGCTACTCTGCGGGCTGGACATGCCAGGTGTTAAAAAAATTATATGTTATAGATATCTGCACTTTAAATGTAATGTGTTTATACATATATTCTCAAGATTGAAGCGACTGGACAACAATATAACAATATATATTATTATTATTTTTTAAAAAGTTTACACAGTATAATTCATAATAAACGAGATACTAGAATATCCGTTAAATACCATTTTAAATTACAATCAAATTGTTGCTTCTAACTTATATTAAACATAAATTATAAAAAAATTTAGTCAAGTGAACATATCTCATAGATGGCGGCAGAAAATAAAAAATTGATAAAATGAGATACTGAAATATCCGTTAAATACCATTTTAAATTACAATCAGATTGTCGCTTCTAACTTATACAAAACATAAATTTTAAANCATGGATTGGATTAGCGAACATATCTCATATATATATATATATATATATCAACTGGGCAGAAGAGGGCACGAGAGACATCAGCTTCCTCACGAACTTACCATGGGAGCATCAGAGAGGCTTCAAATCTTTCATGTAGATCTTAATATTTTATCTTAATGAGCCAGAGAGTTTCAGTGCGGGCATTGAAGGATGTAGGTTGTCGTTCATTAAATGGACATTACATATGAAGACGAAGAGATAGCATGGAAAAGAGCCATACATAGTACCCTGGGCCTGTTAAAAGCATGCCTTCCACTGTAGCTGCTGTTGTAGCCAGTGGAAATGGGCAAGACGTTGTTGATGAGAGTTCATGGAGCGATGTTGAATTCTTTAAGTCTATGAAAATCCCCGGAGTTTCTTATGTGGCTTCCAAGACCAAGACAGAGAAAGCGGCTCTGGAATTTGCACAATAATTTGGGTTAAATCTTGCGACTATACTACCTTTCCTTGGTCGTTGGTGTATTTATTTGTCACAAAATCCCTTCAACTGTGGCCTTGGCCCTTGGCCATGATTTTGGGTATGTAAATATTTTCACTATCATTTTTTTTTAACTTTTTTTCAATTATTATTTTGTTTTATCACAATCATTATTTTGGCAGCTCAAAATTGTAAATTATGGGCCTTTATGAATAACCAAATTATATGTTATTGTTTATGCAGGTAATTATATATGCACAGTATCGCTATCCTATAGGATCAGACAAGTTTGGTACATATAGATGATCATGTGGCTAGTGAACATATTTTCCTTCTTGAAAATCCCTGTGTAAATGGGAGGTATGATTGTTCATCTGACGAAATATCAGGGACTTAAAAGTATCAATTTCTTTCCACAAGGTACCCAAAGCAGAGTGAGTTTTGTTTATTTCCCGTTTATTTTCTTTGTTTACTACGTTAAACATTTCCCCCAGCTCCTTCTTTCGTTCTTTATTTTATTTTAAAATTAATAATAAATTAGAAAATAGAATTGCATGCATATTTTTTCTTACTTTTTTTTTTCTTTTTTTACTACTGTCTTACAGAACTTTGGAGGACAATAAAGAAATATATTTCCAAGCCAAGAAAATGGTTTTCTTTAAATTTCCAGGGCCATGATTTTCCGTTTGTCCCAAAAGCATATTAGGAATTCAGGAATTGGGCCTATATGATGCAATATTTGAGATGGAAGCAATCCAATATTGCAAGAATGTATAAATAAATAGGTCATAAAATATCGTGGCATATTATGTAAAATATATCAGTTTCTATTTTCACTCGTTGGTTACTGACAACTAAGAAAAATTACAATCGCTTTATTTATTATAGTTTATTTATCAGTATATTATATTATTTTTTTCATTTGACATTTAGTATAATTTAATATCACATAATTAATTAAGCGAGACACTTGTCAGTTAAAAATATAAATTACAATAAATTAAAAAAATGAAAATTTAAATTGTTAGAGTAAAAAAAACTAAATGCCAAATTGCAAAGTCCTAAAAATTAAGAGCTCCATCTCAATAAATTACAAATTATGACTAAGGTTAAAGCCTTCACATCCAATCCCATCCCATTTTCCATGGTGTAATTGAGCCAGTCAAACCCCACCCAGCCGTTTGGCCGTCCTAACAGCAATTTAGATTTCATGTAGGACAACAGAGATCGATATTGATGGACATAGTTTGTCCCTTTTTGCTTGACATTTTTATGAAACACATTTGTTCTTTGAAAGGGTATATTATGGAATTGTGCTTGCTGAAGTTGTATCAAGGAGCTCTCTGATCAGGTCAGCTCCTGTAGTGAAAAGCTAGCTTGTTTAATTATAACTTTCTCGTTTAAGATTGATAATTTAATTTAGATGGCAGAGGGCAAAGGTTTGGTTTGTGTAACAGGTGGAACGGGATTCATCGCCGCATGGCTAATCATGAAGCTTCTTCAACATGGATACACCGTTAGAACTACTATCAGATCTCACTAAAGTATTCTATATATTATATGTATATATACAGCTGTACTTAATTGTAGATTACGATCTCAATTGTTTAATTAATTTTCTATAAATTATTACGAGGAGGGAGGACTACAGCTAATTTGGGCTTCCTCACAAGCCTAGAAGGAGCAGCAGAGAGACTCCACGCGTTTCATGCAGATGTCAACGAACCAGAAAGCTTCAGAGCAGCCATATATAGAAGGTTGCATGCACGTTGCTCACAGTGGGAGGAACACTTGGGATACTGAAAGTCTGTGTGGATTCAAAAACCGTGTAGCGCGTGGTGTACACTTCCAGCGCAGCCACCGTGGTTTACAGCGGAGAAGGTAAACAACAATTGGTGGACGAAAATACATAGGGCGATATCGATTTCTATAGGTCTATGGAAACAGGTGCGGAAGTTATATGGCTACCAAGACCAAGACCGAAAAGGTTGCCTTGGAAATTGCACACGGACATGGATTGGATTTGGTGACTAATCCCAACGTTAGTCACCGGTCCATTTTCTTTGTCCTAATCTCCCTGTCTCCGTGCGCTTGTCCCTAGCCATGGTCCTTGGTATGTTCAAATATTAAATACCCATTGATATTTGTCTTCTTCTTTAAACTTTTTCAATTTTTATTATTTTTATTAGAATTGATTTGAAAATGGATCAAGGTTTGGCACTTTTGGTTTCTTAATTTTAATTTTTATTTTTCATTTCAATTCCTAAATTTGGAGGGTGAAAATATCATTTTTATCTTTCATCTGCAATATTCTTTTTTATATTACGTACAGTTTAAAATAGTTAAAAAATGAGCAATAAAAAGTTTAAAGACTATTTGCAATGATTTAAACTAAAAAAAATTACTAAAAATAGATAAAACAGACAAAGTGTCAAAATCGATTAATTATTCAATTATATTTGCAGGTAACGAATATCACTATAAATATTTTGAGAAAACTTTGATAGTGCACGTAGATGACGTGGCAGGTGCTCATATATTTTTTTTCGAAAGTTCTCAATGTAAAAGTGAGGAGATACATTTGTTCATATTAGGAATTGTCACTCGCTGAACTGTCTGCATTTTTTTTTAAATTATCTGGATATCGAAGTACTCCAGCAAACTAAATTGTATATATGTACTTGTTTGGTTTTCCATTTATTTATTCTTGTTGATTTTCATATATAAGTCTATTGTTTTGGTCTTTATGGATCTCTTAAGTAGTTCTTTGAAGGGAATTGAGGGCTTTAGCAGATCTATCTGCTCGTCAAAGAAGCTTTAGGACACTGGATTCAAGTTCAAGTATGGCCTTGAGGGTATGTTCGATGGAGCAATTCAAGCATGCAAAGAAAAGAGCTATATTAATTCTCATCCATGAAGTTTTTTTTATTGATGATCGTCTAAGTTGAGATCTCTCCTGTAATATGTGATAGTGTCTTAATAAAATCTATTGCAACTTATTTAACTAAGAAAACCTTTTTTTTTTCCCTATTCGATATAACCAAAAATAGAATCACTTCATTTATGGCTTTAGGATCTTTTTTATCTGGCTATAAGCCTTAAATTGGATTCTCATTTAATAAAAGTTCAAAAGGCAAATGATTGCCCCACAAAATAAGTAATGTTAACTTGATGAATAATTAATCAGCTAGTGGACCAAAACGTTACGACACAACTTTGTACTCATTTTACCTTCTAATTATGAACCATCTACGTTAATATTTTGACAGTCAAAAAAAAACAAAGGATATGTATAATGTGCAATAATTGTTTAAGATATCATTATGAAAAAACTAGAGTTTTAGCTATAGCAAATATTGTAGCTAAAGATACATTTTGCGGCTAAAAACAACTGCCGTTATTAAACGTGGCAGAATTCTATAGGATACAATAACAAAGCACGAATTCACAGTATTTTTTTGAATTTGAATGTTTAACATATTTTAATAAAAAAATATTATTATTTATATTAATTTATTATATTTACATTGTTTTAAAGTATATATTTATACATTATTTATTTTAAATTTTTATATATTAATTTAATTTATTAGTATTAAATTTGAATTAAACAAATTAACTGAGACGGATTTTTGTATCAAACCCAAATTGTCACTTGTAGCAAAAATTAAAGAACTTATAAAAATATATTTTTTATTTTTTAGAACTATTCCATTTCCACCAAAACCAATAGTCTTATACGTAATATCCAAGTCATGAACCAGACAAATGAAAATCCAGTACGTTAAAGGGGAGGACGAAAGACTTTGAATTTCCAGCCACCTGAAAGCAACTACAAAACGAATGAGAAACCGACAAAAGACTTTGAGCCTCCATTAAATACTGAAGATGTTTTCAAAGCAACGGAAATATGCAAACTTGCATAAACTTTGAGGAGGGGAGAGAGGAGAGATGGCAACAGAGAAAGGCACAGTATGCGTAACAGGTGGTACAGGGTTCATAGCATCTTGGCTCATCTTCAGGCTTCTTGATCATGGCTATTCTGTAAGAACCACCGTCAGATTTGACCCCGGTAAGCCACTCGCTTGTCTGTGTATTCTGCAGAAAGAGATTCCAATGCTAAAAAAATGTCCATTTCACTTGCTTAATTTAGTTTTCTTTGCAATTCAACTCCTATTTTAAAATTTTGTTAAAATAAAATTGACCCTAAAACAGAGCACAAGAAAGATACCAGCTTCCTCACAAGTCTACCAGGAGCTTCAGAAAGGCTTCAAATCTTCTATGCGGATCTAAGCGACCCAGAAAGTTTCGGTGCAGCCATGGAAGGGTGCACCGGAGTCTTCCATGTGGCCACTCCAGTTGATTTCGAAGACAGAGAACCGGAGGAAATAGTGGCGGAAAGATCAGTGAACGGAGCAATAGGGATCTTAAAGGCGTGCCTAAAGTCAAAGACAGCGAAGCGAGTTGTATACACTTCGAGTGCATCTACGGTCCAGTTTATCAACAATAAGGATGTAGAAGAAGTGGATGAGAGGTTTTGGAGTGACGTGGACTACATCAAAGCTCTAAGGCCATATGGAGGGTCCTACGTGTATTCCAAGACTTTGACTGAAAGGGCAGTCCTTGAATTTTCGGAGAAAAATGGATTGGATGTCGTCACATTGATCCCTTCCTTTGTTGTTGGCCCATTCATTTGTCCTAAGCTTCCTGGCTCCATTAGGAAATCATTGGCTCTGGTTTTTGGTTTGTATTGAAGGGCTTTTGAGTATCCATTCCATTCCTTGTTGAAATGAAAAACAGCAGGAACTATTTGAGTTAATTTGTATGTGATATTTATGCAGGAAATGAGGAAGAATATAAATTTATCGTGGATTTATGTATGGTCCATGTTGAAGATGTTGCCAGAGCTCATATTTTCTTGTTCGAACATGGTGATGCAAAAGGGAGGTATAACTGTTCATCGGACGAGATAACAATTCAAAAGATGTCTGACTTGCTTTCTGCCAAATACCCTGAATTTCAGATACCCTCAAAAGAGTGAGTGAGAGATCAATTGCTCATCTTTCATCTCTTTTTATTTTATTTTTCCCTTGTTTTGCAGTTAAATCGAACTAATTTCCCTTTACATTGTTTTGGGGTGTTCTTGGTTATTTTATGCAGTTCTCTGAAGGAAATTGAAGGGTATAAAACACCAAGTATGTCATCAAAGAAACTCTTAGATTGTGGTTTTAAATTTGAGTATGGGATTGAAGAAATGTTCAGCGAAGCAATTCAATGCTGTAAAGGAAAGGGTTATCTGTAGCTGTGCCTTGTTAAGTATTAAGTAGTAGGACGTGACAGTCAAAACATCTTTCTGTAAACAACCCAAAAGAAAAAAATTAATCTTTCTGTATGGAATAAATAATTAAATATCCTCTCTGGTGTTTTGAGTTTAAATTTTATATTACTTTGTTCAATCATTGAAATTTATATTACTTTTTGTTTCGCACAAATTATATATCTATCTGTGATCCAAAAAAAATTATATATCTATCTCCATCGATAATATATCAAAGTTTTCTTCTATTTTTTACTATGCTAATGGAGTTCTAAATCTAATCACTCTTTTGTTCTTTCTTTCTTTAGTGATTATTTTTTTGATGGACTAAAAAATCAGTTTAGATGGCTCCAACTCATTATTAAACATAAAAAATATAGACACTGTATATATATATATATTATTTTTGTTTTGAAAATGTTCAGAAAGAAAAACTAAAAGATTTAATAACTAAAAATCACCAAATAGAAATGTTTTTCCAAAACTATTCCACCAAAACCATGTGTCTTACATGTAATTTCCAAGTCATGAAGCAAAGAACAATGGAAATATATTATATGGCAAACTTTGAATTTGACTTTCATTTTTCTTCTTCTTCTTTTTTCTTTTTTTTTTTTTGGAAGTACAGTACTTTAGCTATTCCACCAAATTCAAGTGTTATTAAATGTAACTTCTGTTAAATTATTACTGTTTTCATCAACTTAAACTATTAAAAAATAGTTTAATATGTATATTAAAATTAAAATATCACCGCTTCATTCTTAGACCATTTTAGTCCTTTTGTGAATGTAATTTTTTTTTTCAATTGATGGCAGTGTGACTTTAACTTAATTGTCTACCATTTTAAAACTCTAGTAACATGAAGATGTTTAAAGATGATTGGAAAAACTTATTTACTAAGTAAAACCAATAGGGTATGGTGGTATCATAGCTATATATATCACCGATTTCCAGAAGGCAAGTACCAAAAAAAATAATAATAAAGTTAAGGAAAGAAGAAATGAAAAATCCAGCAGGTAGTACTTTTTAGTGGCAAACATAAATAGGAAAACGACAGTATACAACCAAAAAACTAAATGCTGATCCTATTTCAAAACAAATGAATATGAACCCCTGAACTCTCATCAATCAGATAGGAGAGACATGGCAACAGAGAAAGGCATAGTATGTGTAACAGGAGGTACTGGGTTTATAGGATCTTGGATAATCTCGAGGCTTCTTGATCATGGCTACGCTGTCAGAACCACCGTTAGATCCCACCCTGGTAAGCTATTCGCTTGTCAAACCCGATTATTAAAATTGAACAAAAAGGGATTTTCTGTCTGCTGCTCTATTGGAAAATTGATATACTATATATTTTTCCAAGTGCTTTTTTGTAATAAAATAATATGCAAGATGCAACCCATCGATTATTTTACAATCCAATCGATTCATGTTTTTGTACTCTGCGGAAAGAAATGGTCCATTTCCCTTGTTCAATTTTGTGGTAGGACAATTTTAATTTAAGTTTATTAACTTCCATACCTATTCCAAAACTCTACTAATTTCTAAAGTCCAAACACATTGACACTTAAACAGAGCATAAGAAAGACCTCAGCTTCCTCACAAGTTTACCAGGAGCATCAGAAAGGCTCCAAATCTTCTATGCAGATCTCAGCAACCCTGAAAGTTTCAACGCAGCCATTGAAGGTTGCACCGGCGTCTTCCATGTTGCCACTCCAGTTGATTTCGAAGACCGAGAACCGGTGGAAATAGTAACGGAAAGAGCAGTGAATGGAGCAATAGGCATCTTAAAAGCATGTCTAAATTCGAAAACAGTAAAGCGGGCTGTATACACTTCCAGTGCATCAACCGTCCAGTTTATTAGCAATAAGGACGTAGAAGAAGTTGATGAGAGTTATTGGAGCGACGTTGATTACATCAAAGCTACAATGTCATTTGGGAGCTTCTATGCGATCTCGAAGACTTTGACTGAAAAGGCAGTTCTTGAATTTTCGGAGAAAAATGGATTGGATGTTGTCACATTAATTCCTTCGTTTGTTGTCGGGCCATTCATTTGTCCTAAGCTCCCTGGCTCTGTTCGGGCCACATTGGCTCTGGTTTTTGGTATGTATTAAAGGGTTAGTTTGTTTTTAAGGATCTATCCCTTACCGAAAAGGAAAATTTGTGTGGATTTGTTTATTATGCAGGTAACGAGGAAGAATATAAATTTATCTCCACTATATCTATGGTTCATGTGGATGATGTTGCCAGAGCTCACATTTTCCTGTTCGAACATGGTGATGCAAAAGGGAGGTACAATTGTTCATCACACGAGATAACAATTGAAAAAATGTCAGAGTTACTTTCTGCGAAATACCCAGAATTTGAAATACCCTCGAAGGAGTAAGTGAGAGATCAATTGCCTATCTTTCGTACTTTATTATTGTTATTTTTTTGTTAATTTTTTTTATTTAAATTATTTTTGTTCTTGGTTTTTATGGTGCAGTTATCTGAAGGAATTTGGAGGGCAAAAAGTCCCAAGTTTGTCATCGAAGAAGCTCTTGGATTGTGGTTTTAAATTTGAGTACGGGGTTGAAGAAATGCTTGGCGACGCAATTCGGTGCTGCAAAGAAAAGGGTTATCTGTAGTTTGATTTTCTACTCTCTAGTGTCCTGTTTTATTTTTTTATTTTGAAATTCTCTAGTGTCCTCTTGGTAAATAAATTATCTGGTGTCCTGTTAAATAGTAAGTAACAAATACTATGACATGCGCCTTCTTTTTTTTTTTTTATACACCAAAAAAATAATACTTGACATGCATATATATGCCTGTTTATATGAAAATGTAAAGTAACGAATAAAAATACTGACAAATTTTACTTAGAAAGTTGATTTGGCTTTAAGAGCTAAATTAATTATTTTATTTTAATTTTTTTTAAAACATATTAAAATTAAAAAAAAAAGGAAATTAACTATTTTATTTTAAATAGATGAGACAGATGGAAAAAATATTTGTGATGCTCTAACGTTGATCTACTTGGAAGTTGGAAGACCACAACAAATCCTATTTTTTACAGGTCGGATGATTTTATATATTTTTTTTTTCCAAATACAATTTTCTTTTATTATTATTTTTGGAACAAAAATCATTACTATTTTCCACAATATTAACATATTATTGTGGGCAAATATATATATATATATATTAAACAAATAATTCCAAATACAGGAGTCAAATAGACAATATGTGAATATATTTTTTTTATAAATAATGCTAAAAGTATAGTATAGTTTTCATCCAAAAAAATAAATATAATTAAATATAAACTAATTAAAAAATAAGATATACATAATTGATACATATATATATATATATATTGCCAGGCTGTGTCATACTTTTATTATTATTCTTTTCGAATTTGTATATTTTTAATGAGTAATGATAGATGTATTATATCAACAAATTTATCATCTATACATACATAGTTATTTTATTAATTAATATATTATTATAATTTAAATACGGATAAATAAACTTATAAAAAATAAATACAATTAAATATAAATTAATCAAATAATAATATTAATAAAAAATAAATTTATTTATATTCTAGTAAAATTTATTTATATTCAGTATTCCTACCGCTGTACATTTTTAATTAATACTTTTGTTTTCAAAAATTAAAAAATTTGCTCGTCCTGAAAATGTAAGCGGAGTTCACGTTCCATTTTACACGTCCCCACGCCCATATAACAACCTTTCAGATGCTTCCCCTCCTTTTTCGCTTCTGAAGCTCTACGATAACTTTCTCTGAAATTCCACATTCTAAATCTTATTTCGTTTCGAATTTCAAACGCAACAACATTCTTCTGCTGCTGCAAATAATGTCATTTTCGGATTCCGAATCCTCTTCTCATGGCGGAGCCTCTGAATACAAATTTTTCAAACATGTCAGCCGTGAACGTAAGCGCGCTATCTCTTTCTTTCTTTTCCGTCTGTTTCCCGAGAAAATGCATGACGGGTTGATGTTTAAGCCCTGAGCTCCCCCGGCTCTGTATAGCTCGACTGCATCACCGTCTTTATTAATTTTTTCTTAGGGAACAAACGGATAGCCAAAATAGGATTTTCATGGCAGTACCACTATAAGCTGAGATCACCTTACGTATCGTTTGGCTTCCAAGAATATGCATGAGAAAACTTGAACAAATCCAGAAATCTGAATTTTAATTTGGAAAATACATATGTCAATTGTAACGTAATCTCTGTCAATGCTTTGTTAGAGTTGTAATATCCTTATTAGAATTCGCTTATCTTCTATGAACGGAATATTGCAGGTTTGTTGCACGAAATGCTAGGGTCAACAAAAACAGGGGATTCCAAAGCTTGGAAGGTATTTGCAATGTAGTCATTGTTTCTGTCCTTGTTACCCCCCTTTCTTCAATTTGTGCTTAGACACTTTTATCATAGCCTATGCCTAACGTTTTATATTTACAATTTTTCCTACTAAATACTTAATTGCAAATTTTGACAATTTGTTTATGATGGTTTATTAGACTCATCCTTAGTTGATCTTTCTTCAGGTACTCATCATGGATAAAGTCACAGTGAAAGTCATGTCGCATAACTGTCAAATGTCAGATATAACAGATCAAGGAATTTCACGTAAGCACTAATTATATTTAATGTTTTATTTGTTTGTTTTGATTTTATTAACGAAACTATATCCATTTTGGTATCTGAATTAAAATATTTATATGCTTATTTAATGCCCCTTTTTGTTATTAGATGTTACTGAACATATATTCAATGTTACTGCAGTGGTGGAAGACCTGTTCCGGAGGAGGGAACCATTGCCATCCATGGATGTTATTTATTTCATTCAGCCATCAAAAGAAAAGTACAAAATTCGGTTATTGCTTTTTCCTGTTGTCTTTCTCAATTGAATGCTTCCAAAACTTTAAGCATGCACTTTGGTTGAGTTTTTCCCAACTAACACTGAATATTGATGAAGTATGGATGATTTTAACCTTATTTTTTGCTAGCATGCAGTATTGTCATGTTCTTGTCTGACATGTCAGGAAGGGAACCTTTATACAAGAAGTATGAGAAGGATTCTAGTTTCCTCTATTTCTTATTTTATCACGTAAAGATTAACACCGGCATTATACTTATTATAATTTTCTTTTTCTTTTCCGGGTTTAGAGCATTTATATTTTTTAGTTCGCCTATTCCAAAGGAGCTTGTAAATCATATCAAGTCTGATACAAGTGTTCTACCCCGCATAGGTGCACTGAGAGAGGTCAAGATTTTAATTTTTGTTTTGTAATATTCTTGATACATTAGTGGTTCTTTATTTTCTTCTCTTACAATTATTTTGGTTTTTTTTTTATTGATAATATGCAGATGAATATGGAGTACTTTCCTATAGATAGTCAGGTATTTGATGATAATTTCCCCTTTATGAATTTAGTTGTCAGTTTTATATTAACTGTAATCCTTATTTTTATTTTTTTATTTTTTTATTTTATTTTTGTTTTAAATGAAAAAAGCACCATTTTTTACCATTAGTGAATTAGGAGATGACTTTGCAAGGTAAATCTGTTGCAAAGCTACTTCAAGTACAACTAGGCAAGGGCATTAGGACTATTTTTGCTGTTAATCATCTTGACTATGTTGCTTAAATCCCATCACACAGGCTTTTATCACTGATCATGAAAGAGCATTGGAGGACCTATTTGGTGATTTTGAGAATTCTCGAAAATTTGATGCCTGCTTGAACACAATGGCAACTCGAATCGCTACAGTTTTTGCCTCATTGAAGGTATTGATTTATGCTTCTTAAATATATTCATAACACTACCTCTTGAAGTGAAATTCAAGAAGATTGATTGAGATTGTAAGCCTTTTTCACTTGGTAGTCAATCACAATGAAATCTATGACTCAACTCAATTTAGTATGAAGTGTCAATTTACATGAATTTCAAGAAGGGTAAATGTTATGACTATAAACCTAGGTAAGCCTCTTTTATTTTTGTCAAATATCTTAAATCTTCCATTTTTGTCATTGCTGAGAATACCTTAATGTGTTTTCATATTCTAAGGAGCTACCATTTGTGAGGTATCGTGCTGCCAAGGCACTAGATGATCCTTCAGGAGCAACTTCACGTGACTTAGTAACTACGAAACTCGCTGCTGCAGTTTGGAATTGTGTCTCAAAATATAAATCTACAATTCCAAACTTCCCTCAGTCTGAGACATGCGAGCTGCTCATCTTGGATAGATCTGTTGATCTGGTCAATATTTATTTATTCTCTTTACGTAAATTTTCTGTTTGTCTGCTATTTATTTTGACTTTCTTAAGTGTTTGGACTTGACTTGCTTGAATAGATTTCTCCTATCATACATGAATGGACTTATGATGCTATGTGTCATGATTTATTGGACATGGACGGAAACAAATATGTCCTTGAGGTATAAATGGCTTCATGCTGTTTTCCTTTCTTTTGATTTATTTCTTAAGTTTTTATTTTGAATTTTGCATCAGTTTTTCTTGCATATGTATTAATAACACAATATTATGTATTAGGTTCCCAGTAAAACAGGTGGTCACGATAAAAAGGAGATTCTTCTGGAAGACCATGATCCAATTTGGCTTGAGCTTCGTCATGCACACATAGCAGATGTATGTTTCATGTGTGCTATTGAATATTTCTTCTCATGAATATTCGTAAGTATGAATGCTATATTCCACTAACTGAATCACCAGGCTAGTGAACGACTGTCTGACAAGATGACAAATTTCGTAGCAAAGAACAAAGCTGCACAAATGCAACGGAAAGCAAGGTTGGTTCCAGTGTCGACTAATCCTTGTTTGTCTTCTACCATTGAACTTTTTCATGGTTTTATGTTTTAGTTTGTGATATTGCCTATATGTTTTTGTGCATCACTGCGATGTTTTTTAAGTTTTCCGTTGCCATACACTTCTAATATTAGTTATTAACTATACATAGAGATGGTTCCGAAATATCTACGCGGGAATTGCAAAAAGTGGTTCAAGCTTTGCCACAATATACTGAGCAAGTTGAAAAGATTTCGCTTCATGTAGAGGTTTGTTTCTTTTTAACTCGCCCATCGAAGATGTAAGATTTGCATGATACTTGGAGTGCAGAGAATTTCAATAATTTTTTTTAATAAACTGTTACACCCATCTCCTCACCCTCTTTAGCAATTAGAAAATGAGAAAGCTTTGTAGTTTTCTAGTTAGTAAAAGTTTCTCTTTAGGTTGTAATTCTGAAAATAAATTACTGGAGCTTGGAAATGAATCAGTTTCTTTTAGTAGTTTCCAATGAATTGTACAGAAATCTGGTCAACTGATCACTTTTATAACTTGATAAGTAAGAATGATGGTGAGATTTATTAATCTTCTATGGTGATTGTTTTTGCTTTCATTTTTAATCAGCTTGCTGGAAAAATCAACAAACTTATTAGGGAACTTGGGCTTAGAGATCTTGGGCAGCTGGAACAAGATCTTGTTTTTGGAGACACAGGAGCCAAGGATGTGATCAATTTTCTGAGGACAAAGCAGGTGATGTATGCAGAGCATGTTGCTGTGGTTTATTCTTATATAATTGATAGTGAAATCTTCTTTGTTGCTTGCAGGAAATGTCCCCTGAAAATAAGTTGCGTTTGTTGATAATTTATGCATCTGTTTACCCTGAGAAGTTTGAAGGTGATAAAGCTACTAAGCTAATGCAGGTAGCTATAGATCCCAAGTTTCTGCTTTAATGCGGGAAAAACATTTTCTGAAGTTAAAACTATTTTCTGCTAACTCTGTTTTTGATGAGGATATAATTCATTGACAAGCACATAAGAATATGAAATTCTATTGCCTTTCGACTTTTTTTTTTTTCCTTGTTAATTCGTAGGCCTTCAACTATCTTCTTCTGTGTGTATTGTTTTCTGGATTCCTGATAAGTGATAAGCGCTGCTGACATTGGTTATTTGGTTAAATCTATTAAATCAGCTGGCTAGATTATCACCCGAAGATATGAAGGTAATAAATAATATGCGATTGCTTGCTGGATCGGAAGTCAAAAAAGCTTCGTCTAGTAGCTTCTCATTGAAGTTCGATGGCCAGAAGGTAAGAAAAATGGAAGTTATCAAGATTCTTTTTGCCTAGAAAATAATAGGAATTGAAGCAAAGGCCTAACAGTGAAAATAATCTAACTGTAAAATTCAGAAAAAACAAGCAGCAAGAAAAGATCGCACTGGTGAAGAAGAAACATGGCAGCTCTTTCGGTTTTACCCCGTGATAGAGGTATTCTTGAATGTTATGAAATCTCTCTTTTTGGTAATGTAAATATCCAAAAGGGGAAAAAAAAATTTGATTTTCAGGAATTTTTTTTTCTTTTTTTTGTATGTGTCGCTAGCAGTTTCTTTTCTCCTATATGTTTATATTTCTTTTTAGCTCCTTTTAAGCACCTTTTAACATATTTTTACAGAAATTTAGTTTACTTTCGAAACATTGCTGTTTAGAGGATTAGAAACAGAAAGGGCCCTGTGCAAATACCAGTTTTATTTTTTCTTATAGTTTTGCTTAGTTATATAAAGCTGTGGAATTATAGTCAGTTTAAGCTCACTTTCTTTCAATTAGGAGCTCATTGAACATATTAGTAAAGGAGATTTGCCAAAGCATGATTATTCATGTATAAATGAACCTAGCACGACTGTCCGGGAATCCAGCAAAACAGAAAACAACCACAAAGTAGCAGGCCACAGAAGCTCTCAGAGTACACCGGCACAGCCAAGTCCATCTACTGCTCCTCATTCAATGAGATCACGGCGGACAGCCAATTGGGCACGGGCTCGTCATTCTGACGATGGAAGTTCAAGGTAATCCCTTTATAACAGTTTAGAAGGTTCTTTTTGCATCTTCATTCTTCAGAATGTAAACTAGCTAATTTATCTTTTTCCACCATCGGCAGTGACTCCGTTTTGAAGCATGCATCTTTGGATTTAAAGAAGATGGGACAACGTATTTTCATTTTTATTGTAGGTGGTGCAACTCGATCCGAGGTAGAACATTTATGAAGAGCTTCAATGGTCTTCAAAATGATGGTTTCATGATCCTTGCTAATGATTTTGTGTTGATGCTCTCTTATCAGCTACGGGTATGTCACAAGCTCACGACAAAATTGAGAAGGGAAGTAGTCCTTGGTTCTTCTAGTATTGATGACCCTCCTCAGTATATTACAGTAAGAATATTTATTCATCATTTTTTCTTTCATTCGTTAATTATTTGATAACAAAGCAGGAATGAAAAGGATAAATGGTTATTAGCATCAATGAGAAAACATCTACAATCAGAGTGTAGTTGTTAAATTGCTAATATAGCTACTTAACTATCAATCTTCTGTATGTTACAGAAACTGAAGCTACTATCGGAAACAGATATGTCGATGGAAGGTTCAGAAATTAAAATGTTCCCACATTGATCCCATTGAAAGTAAGGAGGTTGTTCTCTGGGTTATTATTATATTTTTCATATTTAATATCTGATTTCTGTTCTACCATCTTGCTAGCTTGAACATATATAATGTTGGTTTTTCTTAGGATTTACCTGATGTGAAAGGAAAATTGGGATCAGCTACACAAAACAATCAGTTTTGATGACATGCTTCTGTTAAGCGAGGAATAATATATACAAGAAAGGAATTTATTGTGGTTCCCATATTTTATGCACAGCATTAAGAACTAAATCAGTTCATTGTGTTGTATACCATATTTTTGAATGAGTTCATTTATCTTTTTGTTTTAGACACCTCCTAATCATCTTTTCTCACTTGTGGCAACGCTGTAATTCTTATTGTAATACACAATCAAATAAAAGATTTAATTTTTCATGACGGTCATATATGTTCTAAGACGAGTTCTATAGTCGGATTTTTTTTTTTTCAAATAGGTTTTAGATTTAAATACAAATATTAATTATCATTTTATTTAATGATTAAAAAACTTTTATCATGTAAGTATTTCTGATTTTTTGACTACTTTTGAATTTTAAAATTTCTACGAAGTTTCAATTGAATAGGCTTTGATTTGTATAAATTTTTATAAATATTAAATTGAATACTTTAAACTTTTAAAACTTTTTTGAAATTCAAATAAAAATTAACTACTTAACTGTATCAAACAACACTAAAAAGACTTTATTTTAACAGTTTAATATAAAAAATTTGTTTGATTTTTCAAATATAGAAAATTAAATCCACTCTTTATTTTAATATTATATTGATATAATTTAATGTAAATATGTTTCAACTTCTCATAGAACTAATATAATATTTAAAGAAAATTTCATATAAAAAAAATATGAGTTATAAGTAAAGCAATCAATATTTATAAAGAAGATTAAATAAAGAATATAAAAAAAATCATTTTTAAAAAAAATTGCTCGAGTAGATCAATATTTGCTGGAGTACTTTTAAAAAAAAATTCATTTTTTACTCTATATTGAGAACAGTAGCAAAACATATTGAAATATATATATATATATATTTATTTATATAATATTTTATAATTATTGATTTGTTCACTCTCGGTATGGAAATCAATTTGTTCAGTCTCTGTGTTGAGATATAGGATTTTAAAAAAAATAACAAAATAGAATACCACATATATTATAAATTTTAAAAACATTTAATTTTTTAGAAAAAAATTTAAAACAGATACTAGAAGATAAATATATATATTTTTATTTTTATTTTTTTGCAAGAATATACAAGTAATGACATACACCAAACACTTTCAAAACAAATGTTATACACCAAACAACATTTTAAATTTTAATATTTACATTCTTATAGAATTGTAAAAAAAAAATATTAGTATGACAAATTTCTAAATTGTAAATTTACAAATTTACAAAATTCAAATTTTAGTTTTTATTTCACAGAAACTGTTTCAAGAAAATTAAATTTGGCTTACAAAATGATAGCCGACTTAATGAGCACAAAAAAATAATAATAATAATCTCAATATCGATTAGGGACACGTAGCAGGAGTGTGTCCTGCCTTCCCGGCGTTCCGTCATTGCCATCTCACTAGTCAAATATCAGTATAAACACTCTCAGGTATTAACCCTGCTATTTTACCCAGAAAACCTTTGTCAATCGTCATTCTATCATCGTCTTTGTCATAGTCATCTTCATCTCAGCCCCAGCAACGCTCATCTGCGGTTATCAAATGGATCCGATTCTTCCAATTGTGGTGCTTTCGGTTTTTCTCGGCGCTCTAATCGCCCTGGCCTTCTTCGGAAGCTACCTCCGCAAGCGAAGATCCGAAGTCCAATCAATTTCCAAAGCAGAGCCTCAGTCAGATCCAAAAAAGCGACCTTCGAAGCCTCCTCAGACTATTAACAAGAAGTCCAACTCCAGAGCTCACGCGCATGCCTCCGACAAGGTACAAAGCCTATCTGGGTCCTCTGTTTGGTTGCTGAGAATGTGATGCATGTAAGAAACTTTTATTTTTTATTTTTTTACCGAAAACCTAATATTGTAATTCATCAAGGTGTAGTTGATCTTCAAGTATCTCGACTTTTAAGTCCTAATTATCAAATGGAACATTGAGTCGGTTCTGGTGAAAGAATTAAGTGACAAGAAAAAAGATTCCAGGATTTAGGAACTAAGTTATTTAGAATTTTAACATTCATCTTGTTTTCTGTTTGTGCAATTTAGGATCAAAACAAGCGGCATCATCCGTTGGATGTGAATACTTTGAAAGGTCACGGAGACTCAGTGACGGGGCTATGCTTCTCGTCCGATGGCCGTAGTTTAGCTACAGGTAATGGAATCGTGAATTTGCCTTGGTATTTGGTCGCGGCTAATACTATCCTATGGAGGAGCATTTAATTCTCTCTGGTTAGATTGAAATGTAATAGCAGTAGATTCTAATTACCTCGAAGTGATAATAGGATTTCTTCTTTTATACTTTGCATGTTTGATTTTCGGATACTTTTATAAATTTACAGTTGCTTATACATTTGTTACTATGTGACTGGTTATGTCAAAATGCTAATCTATAAATCATTTTAGGAATTGAATGATTTCGTTTTTCAATGTCTTGCTCCAAAAAAAGGTACACCTTGGTGAAGATGAAGCATTTGGACTTTTTATAAGTGTGCATAAGCCTTTTATGCAATACCAATTTTAAGCGGATGCCACAAGTTGGTTCATGCAGAGAAAAGCTGCATTTGGCCAACTGTTATTGATGATGGTACTGAATTTTTTATTTTATTTTATTTTTTACCTTAGAAATTTTAATTAAAAAAAATTGATTTTAGAAAGTTTTGATGTGCTAATAATCTCTCAGGGGTGGTTGTTTAGTTTGATTTTTGAATTTCTTGATGCATTTTACATGGAAAAATTATTCTTTATTCTTATCATTTCTTTGTTTGAAAACAGCTTGTGCAGATGGAGTGGTCAGGGTATTTAAGATGGATGATGCTTCAAGCAAAAGTTTCAAGTATGGATTTAAAGTGTCCTGGCTTATTAGCATATGCAACTGCAGTTTCAGTGATTCTGTTGTTCTCTTTCCTCAAATTATGTAACTCCTCTGCAGATTTATGAGAGTTAGTTTGCCTGCGGGAGGTCATCCAACAGCAGTTGCATTTTCTGATGATGCATCTTCCTTCGTTGTGGCTTCCCAAACTTTGTCTGGTTGTTCCTTGTACATGTATGGAGAAGACAAACCCAAAACTTCTAATGAAACTAAGCAGCAAGCAAAGCTTCCTCTCCCAGAAGTTAAATGGGTCCATCATAAAGTCCATGTAAATAGAGGTATTCTCACCTTATATGGAACTACTGCAAATTATGGAAGTGCTGATGGGAGTACATTAATTGCTTCTTGTTCAGAAGGTATTTTCTTATCTTTTATCTTGCATCAGGAATTGCATCCATGTATTAATTTTACATGTTGATGTGGCTGTGCTTCTGTTTCTTTTTGTAATTAGCTTCAGAGTTCTCTTATCTTCCTGATTTACTAAGTCTGTGTGGTCAGCATTGTATCATAATTCATGAAATGTTGATGATAATATTCTTTTCAACTTTTCCATTGTTCAGAAATGAGAATTTTTTATGTTCTCATCCCAAAAAAATTATCATGCTAATATTCAAAGCTTTTTCCTTGTCTTGACATTTAATACGATGTCTATTCTTTTGTAGTTCTGATTATTTTGTTACATGCAGGTACTGACATTATACTTTGGCATGGAAAAACTGGCAAGATCTTGGGTAATGTTGACACAAATCAATTGAAAAACACCATGGCTGCTATATCTCCAAATGGACGATTCATTGCAGCAGCAGCTTTTACAGCTGATGTGAAGGTTAACATTTTTAGTACGTCCATGAGTAATTGTGAATTTCTACGACCAGTTATTGATATTTAGTACTCAAATAAAATAATGTGGTTTGTCAAAAAAAAAATTAATGTGCTTATATAATGTAAATTAAACTTTATCCATCTATAATTTACTATTACCATTTGTTTTATGTATATTTTTAATTATACCATTTTAGTATATTTGTTTCATTGGCCTGTCAAAGTTGATTGTATACATAATGGTAATTCTGTCATCAAGTTGTGGATTCTTATTTTTTCTGTGTATAATTTTTCTTTGGTAGGTTTGGGAGGTCATGTATTCAAAGGACGGTTCAGTCAAGGAGGTTTCAAGAGTTATGCAGCTTAAAGGACACAAGGTTATATATTTTTTGATACACTTGCATGATGTAATTTTATTTTTGTCTTAATTAGATCTAATTTGTAGGAAACCAATTTGTATTTTAGCATCTTTTTTTGAGAGTGGTGCAGTAAAATATATATGTCTGATGTCGTTTGACCACTATAGGTCTTGTAGCTAACTGTTTTTGGAATTATTTTCAACTGTACAGCTTCTGAAATTTTTCTTTTCTCATTTCATTCAATTGTTGTTTTAGAGTGCAGTAACTTGGTTATGCTTTGATCCAAACTCGGAGAAAATCATCACAGCATCAAAAGATGGTTCAATAAGACTTTGGAATATCAATGGTATGCATAAACATGTAAAATTTTAAGAGATTTTTCACGTTATAAACTTATAGTTTTGACTTTTGAGTTGGAATCAGAATTGTTTCTGTAAAATTATATTATTCATCATGTTATGGGGAATTTTAAGTTATTGTTTTAGTGGTTATTTAATAAGTTCATCTTTGTTGTCTCAAAGTTCGGTATCATCTTGATGAGGATCCAAAAACTCTGAAGATGTTTCCAATTCCACTTCATGATTCAAATGGTGCTACTTTGCACTATGATCGTCTCAGCATATCTCCTGATGGAAAGATACTGGCAGCAACCCATGGTTCAACATTGCAATGGTTATGTGCTGAAACAGCGAAGGTTCTGGACACAGCTGAAAAAGCCCATGACGGTATAGATAAAATCAAATTCTTTGTTTTGTTATGTATTTAACTTCTTTGTTATGGAAGCCCAACTTATGATTGTATTTGTAACTAGTAATGTGTGTCACTGCCTCCATAGTTGCTCTTTTAACTGTAAAATATTATATTTGACTGCTGTATCATACAGTATTTCCAGTTTCCTCTTAGCTTTCACTTTTAGTAATTAACCATCAAAGAATTTCTATGAATCTTCTCTCTCTCGTCATTTCATGTAGGTGATATCACATGCATCTCGTGGGCACCCAAGACCATTCCAATGGGTAAATCACTTTATCCACTCTTAAGTTGTTCAATAATCTCCTCGCTGTGTTTATCTTTTCTAAGTGTTTGGAAAACATTATTTTTGAAGTTTGTAGTTTGGATTCTACTATAGAGAAAAAATGAAAAGAAAATAAATCTATTTTTAATGAACAATTGAAGTTCATGATGATGTAATGTTGCTGAGAGTTCTGTAATATTGATATTGTATTTCATCATTATTTACTTTAAACAGGTGATGGGCAAGTCTTGGTCTTAGCTACAGCAAGTGTTGACAAGAAGGTAAAGCTGTGGGCAGCTCCACCACTCCCGTCATCATCGTAGATAGGGAGGAGTAATCTTACAAGTACACTTACACAAGCTTTAACTTGAAGGAGCTAATGATGTAACAATCTTGATACACCTTTGATCCTCATAACTTATGCTTTTAACAATTCACGAAACCCACATATGTGATTAGAAAGCCAGAAACGTGAACTATGTGGGGCTTAAGAATCAAAATGTGGAAGCAAAGTAGTTCTTAGCTGGAATAGCCAGAGTCTACTCTTTTCTTTTTTCTTTTTTAAGGGAGACTTTTTTTTTTTTTTTTTGAAAGATTCTGAGGGAGACTTTACTGAGAGTTTGTTGACTATAAATGCTTCATGTAGAATTGGAGATTGATTGGTTTTTCTTAAAAAAAAAAAAAAAAAAAAACGTTTGTCAAAGGTAATCAACATAATTTTGTATGGTTTCCATCTATCTTTACGTCTTGTTTCGTTCAATAAGCTCAAAGGTTGGCAATGGATAAAATCTTGTATAACGAAATATTCCGCCCACCGTGGGGCTCGAACCCACGACCACAAGGTTAAGAGCCTTGCGCTCTACCAACTGAGCTAGACGGGCAATTGATAGTTTGAAGCCACAGACATAGAATAAATAAATTAATTAAAGCACAGCCGAAGTTATTTTCGATATAATAGTGCTTCATATAGGCTATATATCCTGCGGGTAAAATCACTTTTTAGCGATTTTGTTTTTGGAAAATCACATATTTGGTGATTTTAAAAAAACACCAGTGAGGTCATTTTTGAAAAATTATTTGAAATGATTTTCAGAATCACTGTCAAACGGATCCCAAATCGATACTTCATTCAGTCAAATCTGGTCATAGAATTAAAACTGCAGAAAAATATAAACTTTCTGACCTAATTCTAAAGGAACATAAAATATTTTCTAACATGGACCAGACCTTGGTAAGTGGAGGAAAAAAATAAAGAAAACATAGACCATGGTGGAATTTGAACTTGTGAATGGGAAAATCTAAAGATATCTCTATTGTTTTTTGTTTCTCCATACAACGATTCCAACAATCTATAAATGATTAAACTTTACCAAAAATTATAAAAATATGAATGAATAACTAATTTAGACCAGGTATATTGTAATTCAAAACATAAATCGATTCTAAATTAATTTGCTACAACGAGTCCATAAACGTTCAAAAGGTAAAAAGGTTATTAAAATTTTGAAATATTAGAGTTTATTGGAATATATAAATTACCAATTTTTTTAGATTTATGTTACTCTTGGGAACATATGCTATTTGGGCGTGTCATTGCTAAAATATAGCATACTAAATTCATTTGGTGTGTCCAATTTTTTATTTTATTTTTTTATTTGGTGTCTCCAAACTCCAATTGAGTATGCTTTTAGATGGCAATGTCAAAATTGGTACCAAATTTGACGTTGTTTGGCATTGAAATCCACAACAATCAAATATGTAAAACCTATAAGCTTTTATTAAATATAAATATTATTATTGTTTTTTTATTGATAAAATGTGAGCTAATTAACCATTTAATAAAAGCTTATAATTTGACAATGCTATTTTTTAGCATCTATGGCTGGAGTGCAAATGCTAAATTTGGGCATTGGCATTGGCATTTACCATTAGATAGCTCATGCGAATGCTAAGTTTTAAATATGTCAATGTTAAAATGATATTTATGGTTAGAGATGCTCTAGCATCTCCTATGCTAATGTAAATATTGTCTGTGGTATAAAATTATTCAAAATATATATATTATTTATCACCATTAGTCATCAATCATATAATTTGACAATTTAATTGACCAACTCAAAATATTAACTTTTTTAATTAGATTTTAGTATAAATTAACTCAATTGGTACTTGTCATTTCAACATAAGTCTCATCAGTTATCATATACCGATAAGAAATAGCAAAACTCTTATTTGAATATAGTCAATTCTAAAATTATTCTATAATATTAATATGCACAAAACTAGTTATGACTATCAAATAGTTATATATTTTATTATTTTTTTTTGTTTTTGAAAAAATTGACTTTTTAATAAAAATTTAGTTATTTATGAAATTTTATCATGTCTAACATAGTATTTAAAAATAATATTATTTTGACAATGTATAGACTAAATCAGCTAAATATTGATAATTATAAACATAATCATGAGAATTTTTTTTAAACATTATCTATATTACATATATAATATATTAATTTTTACAATTTACATCTCCTTTGAATCTGTTTTTACTTAAACACTCAACCATTAATTATTTTTCCTTTTATGAGAAAAAAAAACAATTAATTATTTTTCCTAAAAATGAAAACCAAATTAAAATTTAGATTGGTCCTTAAGAATCTAGGCGGGTCAATCTATGAAATTCAACTCGGCCCACTTATAGAAAACTTTGCTAATAAATTGTAGCAAACAAGCAGAAATAAAAACAATGTAATTTATTATCCATGACAATGACTGAAGTCGTTAATAATATATGCATGACTGGTTACCGGTGTACATTCAACCACGACCGCCCGACCTCCATAATTCTATTTTATTTCTTTGGCACCGAACCATTATTAGATTATACCCATCTGCCACTCCTATTCATAGCTTCCTACATCACTCAATTTTCTTTGACTTCTTTTCCCACTTTCTCCTTCAGCTGAAAAAAACAAAACATATTATAAAAAGTTGCTTACAGTTTATTTTTGTTTTCTCCTCTCTCAAAAGTACCTTATTTCATATGTAAATAAATTAACCTCATAGACAATGTTCATTTACCAATTACCCAGAAAGCAAACGTAGGGGTTTTAGAGTTCTTCTACCTTTTGGAGAACTTTCTGATAGCGATAGCCCTGAAGACAAACATAAATTTTCGACTATTTTAATGAAGTAGAAATGGTGCATTTAGACATGTTTTTGAAGTAAAATGGTGAATATAAAACCTTGTCAGTTCCATAAATGTAATCGCAATAGGTAAAAACTGATGCAAAGTTGCTTTGGCTTTGTCCTCCAATATAGTGATGGTAGTCATGGTACTCTGCACCTCCATAGAATGGGATATATTTTGTGGGGATACAAGGCAAATCGTACCTATTTTTCAAAAATAATAGCATATATGAAAGACCACAAAGAAAAATGAAAAAGATAAGAAAAGGAAATGGCATCATTTAGAACACATCCGATGTAGCCAATAATGGGAAAAATCCTCTACGATAAAGTAAACCAATAATTGCAAATAATTATATAACCAAAAAGCACAATAAGATTAACAACTTGATAAGAAATTTGGTGGGCAACAATGCCAGCTATAGAATTTCTATTTATATATAAAACAGTGTCAAATTAAAACATGACTCGACGACGAAAGCATATGCAACCCAAACTCAGACGCTTTATCAAATTAGGAAGCAGTCGAAAACCAGATGAAGACAATGCCAATAACAAAAAAACAAAAAGACGTCATAGAAATCGAAAAACAGCAGCGTTGAAACCTTGATTGTTGGGTATGAAAGAAGTTGAACAGGACCCACAGCAACAGCAAAAGTCAGCATGACGTCTCTATAGCATTTGAACATGTCCCAGATTGACCTCTTGGTCTTTGGCTGAATCCTGCACTTGTCCATGTATTTGGACAAATAGAGTTCCATGAAGAGGTACGGAAGAGGAAGTATGGAGTAGAAGAAGAGGAAGAGAGTGCTTTGGTAGTGAAGAACATAATCTGGTTTTTGGCAGAGTATGTGAACCATAGTTTTTCAGCAAAAGTTGCAGCTCTGCCAAGGGCTTCCTCTGCTTCTTGGAGGGTCTGATAGGGAAGCATATTTTTATTCTAGTTTTGGTTATTTTGTATGTGCGAAAAAAACAATTGGTGAGATTTTCTAGGCACAGAGAAAAGGAATGGAGAGGAAGTGTCTTTTAGGTTGAGAAGCAGAGTAGGACCAATCACATGTGCATTTTAATTACACCTCAGCGTTACAATAACCAGGGATAACGAGCTCCTTGAGATGAGATCCAGTACCTGGTTTTTTCTATCTAATTTGTCAAATCCAAACCCAAATCTTTTTTTTTTTTTTTTTATCTGTTTCTCAATCACCGCCCACATTTTTAAGATTATTGTTCCACCTCTACATCTAACTCTGCCTCTACCTCTGCGGTGCCATAATAATTTTATTTTTCGTTTTTTTAAGCTGTCATATTAAACATTTTAACTCTACGTACGTGTGTTTTTTCATGCCTATATTTTCCTATCTCCATGAACAAGCTCTTTAATCTGTGTAATTTTTTTTTTCCTTTCCATTGATTGTATAAATATTCCTGAGCTGATCAGTTGCTGTAAAACATAATGGATTAATTGTAACCGTGTTGAAAATGTAAAAAGAAAGCTTAAAAGCAATTTTAATGGTGGGGTAGAATCTGATAAAAAGGGGAGCAACGAACCCGTTACCCAAAATTCACTACTCATAATTGTTTTAACTTATCTTAATTTTTTTTTTTAATTTTTGACCAGAAAAAAAAATCATATATATATATATTATTTTTTGGTATCGACATTATCTTGATTTCGATGAGAATTGAAGAATGACTTCGGTTCTTATAATTCTTTTCTATTTAAAATAAATAAATAAATAATTTACCTTTTCCTTGTAGATATAAATATCTTATATAACATATTGTACGTATTTATCAGACCAAGAAAATAAATATGACTTTTTTTTAGGGAATATTTTATTCAAATCCTTTCAGTTTTGCTTTAAATATTTGATTCAAGTTTTTCTAAAATCATTATTAACTCTATATATGTCTCTTTTTACTTGTTAATTTTAACAATGGAAGGTCTTTGATTTATAATTTATTTATATTAGTTTTGAAAATTGATTTATAAAAAAATTAAAAATTAAAATAATCAACTAATTTTCTCAATTTACTTACAAAATAAAAAAAAATATTTGTTAATGAAAAATAAGTTAATTTTTTTTAAAATTTTATATTTTCCATTAATTAATTTAAAAATTAAACTAATATAAAATAAATTATAATTTAAAATTTGATACAAAATATTTTAAATTCAAAAACCCTGTATACAATCTAACCAAGATAAAACTATTAAAATGCAATTATCTCGATTAGAAATTTGCAGATGGCCAAGCTAGTTTTTTCCCGCGCCAAGGAAAGCTATCATCACTTGGAGAGTTCTCTCGCAGACTGCATCTACCGATTAGGACGTGCCACGTATTTTCCTCCCATGTCCCAAAAAAAAAAACTAAAAAACAAACAAAAAAACCACGGTTTTAACTTTTAAGTCTTAGAGAGAGAAAAAGCCGTGCTTCTTCAGTTCTTAGGGCTTAAGGGGCGGCTCCTGGGTTTGAAAGAGAAACTCATATTGTTTCTTTCTGTCTCTCTCTCTCTGGAAACTTGAAGAAAGGAAATGGCTTTCTGGGGTACGTTATTCCGTTTTCAGTTTTATTTTCTTTTGGAGTTGCCGAGCATTCGTCGGAATGTTAAAGCAAAGTAAATTCGTATGCGCTTTTTTTTTGTTTTTCGTTTTGTTTTTTCCCCCCCTCCCTTTCAGCAACCAAATGGCGATATTGAGTGTGTTTACTAAATCATGAATTTTGTTAAATAATTATTCCAGGAATCGAAGTAAAACCCGGTAAGCCTTTTACTCATAAATTCGATGACTTGAGAGGACGGCTCCATGTTTCCATGGTAACGTTATTCACACGAACTCATTCTTTTTTATTTGTTCTAATCGTTTTTCAAGTTTCATAAGCTGTGCATGTTCTTGGGTAGCTTTTAATGGGAAAAAAATTTGGGGTATTGACTTTGATGTTTAGAGTAGAACTTTGAGTTTTATTTAAAAAAGAACGTGTCTTTTGGTCTGGTAATTCAATTCTAACTTTCTATCTGTGATTTAATCAGGCGACGTTGGGGTTTGGTAAAGCTACAAATAGAAGTATACTTCAGTGTAATGTAGGAGATAGGAGCCCTGTTTATCTATGTTCTTTGTATCCTGAAAAGAGTGAATCTTTGCAACTAAATTTGGAATTTGAGGAGGTTGATGAAGTCATCTTCTCTGTTGTTGGTCCTTGGAGCATTCACCTCTCTGGTTACTATCTGGGCCGTGGTCGTAATCCCTGTCTGAACGATGAGTCGTATCCTTTTGTTGGTTTGAGACACTTTTTCTGCATGAATTACATATTTCTTTTGCTTTTAGTTCTGTTTTCTTACTTTATCTGATTTTCATTCTACCATACCCTAAATTGTCTCGAAACAAGTAGATTGGTTTAGTGGATAAAATTTACTTGTTTATCTGGTTTCTTGAACATTTCTCGCGCATTCGTTTTATGGTTCCTAAACTATGATGTCAAGAGAATCATATGGGGAAGATATTGCTGACACAGATACACAGAGGTCATATGACAGTGATGAGGATGGATACGAGGATAGTTTTATAGATGACGGAGACCCAAAATTGTTTCCATCTTCACCTGTTTCCAGTGGCGGAGGTACGTGATTGAATGTGGAATTTATGCAGGGTTCTTAATTTTTTTTCCCATGAACTCTCACATGTATGTATTTAATATTTGGTATGAGAAATTGGCTATAGAGATAATTGTTGGTCTTTCCTGTGTACCGATTCATCATCTTTTGTACAATATATGTTCTTAATTATCTGTAGTTTTTGTGTACTTGGGGTGATTTCAGATGAGAAGAAACCTAAGAATCGAAAGGGCAGCCATAGACGACTTAGGAAGAAGTACCAACTGGTTGAGTCTGACGACGAGGGATTTTTTCAACCAAAAACGGTTGCCAATGCTACTTCTGGTGTTCCAATCTTTAAAAGTGAAGATGATGATACTTTCCCAATTTCCTCTTTATACAAGAGTGAAAACACTGCAAAGAAAGGTACACAGGAAGCAGAAGAAAATGTAGACAAGGGAAAGAAGACAGAGGACAGTGGCAGGCATGATGCTGAATCAAAAAGAAATATTGATATTATTGTAGATGGTCGACCAAAAAGGTACGAGTTAGCTGGTAATCTTGGATCTTTTATCTTGCGCTAAGGGTTTTTTTCTTTAAAAAATTGAATTTCTAACCATTTACCATGTATTCTGATGACTACTGAACACTATTTTTGGGGTGATTAGACAAATAAAATGCACAGAAAAAGCAAAAGTACTGGTGTTACACTGTAGTTTGTACTATATTGAATAGAAGACTAAGAAGAGAGAATATTGAAGAGCCTAAATACTTTATAATTCATTGTGACGTTGGTAATATTTTACTTCTTTCATATGCATTAGTTGGAGACTTATTTTAGTGATTTCAGCCCCTTGTGCCTGTGTATTGCCATCATTGTTGGCATATTTTATGCAGGCAATCTGATGTGCCAGTTGATCCCTTGATACCTTCTTCTGCGGTGGGCCATGAAATTGGTGGAACACCAAAGAAGAAGCGCAAAGAACGGTCAGCAAAGGGGAAATCACGTGAAAATGATAAAACCCAGCAAGGTGATAGTATGGCCCATTATTTGATTTTGGAAGATGGAAAAGAGCTGGAGGCGGTGAGTAATAAGTAAGTGTATTATGTTTTATGTGCTTTGGATTGCATACCCTCGTTTAAGCATGCTTATTCATTCTTTAGTCACTGCAGACAGAAAGTCTACTGACTGTTCTGTCATTTTGTTCTTGTTTGTCTGTGTTATCTGGAATTCAGCAATGGACCTGAAATGTTAAATAATTTCTTATCATCTTCCAATAATGTAAGCCCCAAAAGTGAGGAAAGGCCAAAGAAGAAAAGGAAAGAACTTGCAAAAGATGAGAAACCTTTTGAAATTGACAGTGCTCAAAATGGGAAGGTTGATGAAGAGAATAAAGCCCAGCAGGATGAGAGAAAGGCTGACACAACGAGCCAAGATTTGTCTTCTAGAAGTGAGCAAAATCAGAAGTCAGCCAATGATTTGTGAGTATTGTGCTCCTAAGCATTTGATTTTAGTTTTTTATCAGTCATTCCATACTAAATATAATTCTTATAATCTGAATAGGAGTTTTGACCTTGATTCCTGTGGGTTGGCTGATGAAAATCTATCCAAGGATAGTAAAACTAAGAATAAGAAGAAGAAGAAGAAGAGTAAAATACAAGAGAATATGGAAGCTATAAATGTGGATATACCTCTCTCGTTAATTGAAGAAAAGAAGACACCTTGTATAGAAACAGAGTCCAAGAATACCGACATCGAAACAGCTCAAGTTAAGACCTTTCCAAATGGGCTAGTTATTGAGGAGCTAGAAATGGGTAAACCAGATGGAAAAGTTGCTGTTTCGGGTAAAAAGGTATATTTGAATTTGATTGGTTCAATATAATCTCTTTCTTACTTTATTCAATCTCATGCATCCATTTTAAAGCTAATATGTAATCCTGGCATGGCCAGTTATTTATAATTATTTGAAATAACTTGGTTTGTTTTCAGCTCACTGTTTATTACGTTGGCAAATTGAAGAATGGAGAAGTAGTTGACTCAAATGTTGGCGGTTCTCCTTACAAGTTTCGCTTAGGTATATTACCAAACTACTAATATAATATAAAACCATTTACGTGCCAAATATAATTTGATTTTTATTATTACCTTTCGAGTTTCTTTTTTTCAATTTCTTTATGTGCTTGGAATTGTGTTTTCTTGGCAGGCAAGGGAAGAGTAATAGAGGGTTGGGATGCGGGTCTTGAAGGTGTTTGCTTGTTTGACTTTATGTTTAACAATTGAGTTTCTTTCTTATGATTGTAATTGCTTGCTTATTTTATTCTGACCATTAACGTTGTTGATATTCAGGCATGCGAGTGGGTGAGAAAAGAAGACTTACAGTCCCACCTTCAATGGGGTATTTTCTCAAAACTTTGTCTGAGTGCTAGTATATACTGTTTCTTATGTAGTTTGTTTGGGGGGCTAACTCCCTTGATGTCTGTATGTTTTGCAGTTTTGGGAGCAATGGAGATGGTGAAAATATACCACCAAACTCGTGGGTGGTTTACGAAATTGAGTTGGTTAAAGTTGGTTGATTTCACTTACTTCACTGCCTTTGTTTTTTTTTTTTTTCTTAGCTGGATTTTAAACTTATACCAGATGGCAGTCTATTGCAAGATCATATTTTTGTAATGAGTACTTCGTTCAAAAACTAGATAAAAAAAATTTTGAAAAAAAAGAAAAGAGAAAGAAAAAGAAATTGAGGCACATTAATGCTTGAAAAAACACATACATAGTCATTTGTGAAATTTTTGTTTATAATTGCAATTACTTTTATCTGCAGCATGTTGAAAACGTGAGGTTTTTAAAATATATTTTTTTGGTAAAAAGGTTTTTAAAATATATAAGACGTCGTAAAGTATACATTTTGATTACCTAATTAAAGATCACATGTTTTTCTTCCTGAATTTAGTTTACTGATCTAAGATGGAAGGAAATTCAATAAAAGTCAAGTTTNGATCACATGTTTTTTCTTCCTGAATTTAGTTTACTGATCTAAGATGGAAGGAAATTCAATAAAAGTCAAGTTTGCTATGTGATTTGGCGATTCCATATATGCCTTCCACTATGCATATGGTCCATTCTATACAAAATTTGATTGCCTAATATCTTCTGTAGACTAGGTTGACCATTAATGAAATACAAGAAAACCAACAAAAAATACTAATTTATCAAGTACACTCCATTTTCGGCTCTGATTTAATCAGAAAAGTTCTAGCTTCATCATCGGTAACTTCACTGAAAAAAAAAATGACAATTAAACAACTGATACATGTAACGTGGAAAAAATAAATAAATAAGCAACTCAAAGCAGGCATTTGAAGCGTAGCAAAAAGGGAAAGAAAGGGAAAAAGAGAAAAAGAAAAAAGGGTGTAGAAATGTATAACCTGTCCGCAGCTTCTGTATTCGATATCAAGGTTAGTTCTTTGGACGCAAGAAATTTACACAAACTGCTGAAATTTCTCTCCTGGGATAATTTGCAAAGATGATGGAGAAAATCATTGAATTCTTTTGGTTCCTGCATCACCAGAATGAACAGGCAATCAGGCATTAAAACAGAGCATACAAAAGAATTTTGAAGAGAGAGAGAGAGAGGCATACCTGCTCAAGGATACAAGCCTTGCGAAGGGCAATTAAATATTCAAGTGCCTTAGGATATATCTCCTCACTACAAGTGTCCTTCAATAACTCAAGTATTTTGCTCTTCATTTCCTTAATAGCTTTGTCAACCCATTCTGGACTATCTCTGCGTGAAATCATGGCTTCAAAATCTTTGATAGGCGTCAAGTCCCCAATATTCTCAATCTTAACTGCAGATGTATGTTCAATGGCAATAATATCTGATTTATCAGGAATTTGGGCACAATCCTCTCCCTGATCTGATCCAGATGGTTTCCCTTGCAAAAATTGCCTACTTGATTTCTTCAGCTGAAAACCAAATTAAAATTAAAATTTGAATGCCTGTTAATATTGACAACCAAATACAATTTGAAATGATTCATAAAAAAAAAAAATACATTTTGAAATGCCTAAGCAGAGATTACCTTTTTGTTCTCCTTCACTTCAAAACAGCTACAAAATGCATCAATAACCGACTTTCTTTTCGAAACTAGTTCTGGATCAGGTTCAGTAATCTTCTTGAGAGTTTCATCGAGTGGAGGTACAGCTGCATCTGGGTGCTTTGATTTCAACTCAAGAAAACGATAGAAACGCTGACAATATTTAACATCAGATATTAGATCTGGAAAAGAACATTAAGGGGGTAAAGGCAAGTCGTCCACACTCCTTGATAATCTCTCAAACAGCTTATATATATTTCATCTAACAAATTCTCAAAAATAAACATCTCTGCATTACCACTTTAGTGGCTGTGCAACAGTTTTCTGACAACATAATCCAAAAATTAGTGCAATTAATGGCCCATGGAGGTAACATGCACCTTCATGACCTTCCTTGCACATTGTATGATACCAATTACTCCATATGATTTCTTTCACTTTTCCCCACTCAATGACATGCTCCAGTACCTTAATATATTCAGGGCACTAATTATGCTCTAAGAATTAACCATGTCAACCAGTTTTTCTTGGTCAGCCATAGGAGAATTTTGGTGCATAAATATAGGCAATGAGAGGAACCAGAAGTCACAAGAGACTCAATGAGAAACAAAAATTCATGATTTAGTACCTCCAAAACAGGATTCGGTGTAAAGTTGGGCAGCAGAGCTTCCTCTTGTCCAGATGGTGCAAGGTCAAACATACTTACAAAGTTGTCTGCAGCCTCCTGTTGAAGTTCATTTGGTTGCAATGATGCTGGGAAATTGCTAAAAGAGGGGAACTGAAATTCTCGAACATCTTCGGCATAAGGAAGTACATTGAAGTAAAATGAATCACGCTGTCAAACAATAACATGAAAACAAATAAGATCAATAGGGAAACTTAAACCATCAAAAGAATAAACACATAAGAAAATATACAGAACCCAAGAAAAAACATGAAAAATGAATTTGCATATTAAGACTTGAGACTCACAATATTATCTCTATCAGATATGTTGGGTGTCAAGACCCCTACAGTGACACTTCCCTGTCCTTGTCTCCAAACACAACGCACAATTGCTACTTTATTCATTTCTTTCATTGCTCTTGCTAGGGCAGAAACAGCAAGACTAGCCTTTGAATTTCCCGGTGCAGCAATGAAAATATTGACATCTCGCATATAATAGTGTCTTTGACATACAAATATATAGGTAGATAAGGAAAAATGGAAACATTTATCAAGACAAAGTGACACATCCAAAATCAAATCATATTCAAATAAACTGAATAATATTTTACCGCAGTATGTTATCTGCATTGGTAAATCCTAGAAGTTTCACACCCTTTTCTGGTTTAAACTTGACAGCATCCCATTCAGCAGATGATATAGGTATTACTTGAGGTCCATAACGGTAACCTTTAATCCTTTGTTCCGGAGGTACAACTTTACAAGGATCTTCAATACTTTTGTACTCGTAATCTACTTTGACTTCATGTGTGGCAAATTTATCGGTTGGTGGAGCTTTATCAGAATATCTCTTTAAAGAAGGGAACTTCTCTTCTGATGTTTTCTTGTAAACCCATACCTAATTAATATTAAAGTTCTCAACAACATTATCAGCGTTTTTTTTTTTTTTTTTTCCAGTTGAAACATATATCAGTTGTCTTAAAAAATAAACATGCAATAGACATAATACAATTTATAATTTACAAGCTGACACAAAAAGTCTTACCTTAATCTTCAGTTTGGAGCTGAGTTCTAAATCACCCCTGAATATGGTAACTGGAGCTATATTCCGGGTCCTAAGTGCACCAAGCAATGAAATAGGATTCTCAATGTAAACAAACTTTGCACGTGTTTTCTTCGAAAATATATCCAATAGATGATCATTCTCATCCATTATTTTCTTATTTCCTTCCCCACTATGCCTTCCCCTTACAACTATACTTTCCATTCTCATGCCATATGCAGTCATTTGTTCAGCAATGGTGGTGACTTGGTTAGCTTTGGTTCCTTCATACGGTTCTTTAATAGGACAAAGTGCATCTGTAATAAGACAAAGACGCTTTTTCCCCATTTCTGTTTTTCCATATTTCTTTATCAGCATATCCATTCCGACAATTATAGCATCAAGAACTTCCAACAAAGTCAAGGACTCAAGGTTCAAAGGAAATGAAACTTACACATATGCAATTGTAAACTTAATGACTACCTCATACGAAAAGTTCTTCCCCTATACACTATTTCATTTAGAAATGAAAAACTATAATTTATCAGCATTGCAAATTACGTGCATAAACTTCCAACAACTTCAGACTGTATAAAACTAGAGGATACAATCTCCAGAAAATGTCCCGCGAGGAAGCTGTTGTAAAGATTCAACAACATCTCCATCAACAACTCTGATATCTCGTAAAACCACTACATGCTCATATCCACCCACTTCCTTTGTCAATTCATTTTTGGTGTCTGACAATCCCAGCACAAATTATCTTTAACTCGCTTCCTCAAAAAACTACTGAAGTATTTACTTCTAAATATAATAAAATATCCCCCCAAAAAAAAAACATTAAGAAAAAAAAAATTCAGAAATAAACCAAGCACACAATCATCATTGTTTCAACCAAAAGGTACCTTCCGTTCCAAACAAAACAACTCCAACTGAATCATATTTTTTGTAAATGAGCTGCACAAGTAAAATGAAATTCCAATATGAAGAATTCCTCGTAAAAGCATCACTCACTACTCCAAAATCACTGACCGTTCACATAATAAGTAAATAAATATCAGTGGTACCTTTTTTGCTGCTAGCATAGAGCAGACCTTTTCAGCCTCCGGAATAAATTTGTGCATAGTCGGACCCACATCGATCAACAAAACCAGCGCTTCCTATTCCCCAAACATAATCAAATTGCATTTTTTTTTTTAAATACAATGTCAAAAACCCAACATTTTCAAATGTCCAAATTCTGCTTTTTAAGAATAGCAAATTCGAAAACATCAAAGAGGTGCGATTTAAAATTTTAGCAGGCTCACTTCGTTTTCAGTATCTCGGTAAATACTAGTTTTAAGGAATTATCAAAACCAGAGAACAGGTAGCAAATGTATTGTTTTGGATTGGAGAACCAAATACAAATCGTTTTGGACAAACCAAAGTTGCTAGTGAGGATCAGATAAAAAAATTGAAACCAGAAAAACAGCTTATAATAGAGATTAAACTAGAAAATGAAAGTAACTTTTCAGAAACTGCGTTACCTTGTTACGAGCCATTAGAAAGAAGAAGAGAGGCAAAGATTGCGGAAGAAGGAAGAAGCTGGGTTTTATTTTAAAGTCTAATTTTCAAAATAGCCGCTTATTGGAATTGGTGCGAACCAGGAAGAGCGTGAATAGGCCCATTAATGAGTATTAATAGAAGCAGGCCTTAAAGCCCATACTTTTGGTGAAAATGTGGGCCTAGATCCATGTCGTTCCACGATCAGCAACTCTGATTTAAGCCACCGGGAGATGATAAATCCGCGTAAAAAAGCGCTTTACGACAGACGAAACAAGCGAGCTGAGAGCGCGGGGTAGCTCAGAAGAATGGCCTCTATGTCATCTCTAAACGCCTATTCTTACAACAAGTTTCACAACAAACACTACAACATTGCCACTGCTCGTCGTATTCTCCTTTCTCAGCAGCAGGAGCCGAAAAACGACGATAAACCCACTCACGCAGTTGGTCGAAGGTTCTTCTCTTTTTTTCTTTTTCTCTCTCACCCACATTCACAATCACACCTGGCTCTTCATTAAACTGAAATTCTAATACAAATATTGAATATTTCGAAGAGAAATAGTGCTCAGAAGCAGTGAATTGGCAGTGGTCGGAGCCGTTTTCAACTTCAGGTATGTGGCATCCATTTGGTCACTTTCTGGGTTGTGTACAGATTTTTAGTAAGCCAGAGGAGATCCAGCCAGTAGAGTTTTCAAATGATTGATTTCCATGGTTGTGAATTTGGTGCAGCGGGAAAAAGCCTGATTACCTCGGGGTGCAGAAAAATCAACAGGCTTTGGCTCTCTGTCCGGCTACTAAAAATTGTATATCAACTTCTGAGGCTGTCACTGATCTCGCTCATTATGCCCCACCTTGGTAAGATTTTGCTCATTTTTCTTAATTATTGGTTCGGAGCCTTAGAGATATCTTCTTTGATTCGTGTAAATCTTGGTTAGAATGGAATTGGATGTAGTTTCTTTTTGCTGTGCAACTTTTAAACTTTATCAAATTAGATCGACATTTTCAAACATTTTTATATCAACCTAAACAAAATAAACATTCATTTGTAGGTTAATTAACATTAAGATCATACTGGCTAAGATATTACATATAGCTTAAATTATTTCTTTAGAAGCAAGAACATCGTGAACATGAGTTTTGGCTGAAATCCAAAACCATGCGGATCACGATGCAAAACTATGACTGAAATGAAGGCTCGAAAAGGTAAACTCCAATGTGGGACCCGATAATCTTAGTTAAAGCAGCAGCTAATTTTTCTACCAGAACGAGAGCCGTGTGTGGATTCGTGTTGAGTGTTGACCAGTCCCACCGACCCAATAACAAAACGTGACTCGCGTTGGGTTATTTTATCTTATTATAGGAACTACAACCCTGAAGAAGGACGTGGTAGGAAAAAGCCTGTGAGCAGAGAAGTTGCAGTGGAGGAACTTCTCCAAGTGGTATAATTTTCGGAACAAGGATAAATGTTGCTGCTAATCTTTGTGAGCAATTGACAGAATAAATTAATGCCAATTTGAAAAACCCAATTTTGCAGATAAAATCAATAAAACCAGACAAGTTTACACCGCGGATAGTGGAGAAGAAAGATGACTATGTGCGAGTAGAATACCAAAGCCCCATACTGGGGGTAAGTCTAAACTGTGTAATCAATCTCTAAAATGAAAATAAGATTGTTTTGAGTAACTGCAAAGTTTCCAATAACTGGGTGTCTGTTTTTCTTGCGGCCATGCAGTTGGTCGATGATGTCGAATTTTGGTTTCCACCAGGCAAGGACTCAATAGTGGAGTATCGATCTGCTTCACGATTGGGAAACTTTGATTTCGATTACAATAGAAAAAGAATCAAGGTAATCACAAAATTATTTTGCTAATATTTATACAATATTTATTTTCTAATATTTTATATGTTCATTGCTGCTTTAGTCAATTTAAACGGTTCTTCGATTTCAATGAAACAGGCATTGCGATTAGAGTTGGAGAAGAAAGGATGGGCTTCGCAAGACAGTTTTTAAGGAGCTACAGTTTAAACATACATTTGAAATCAACATTAGATTCACGATGTACTTTCAGTTTGCTTTCTAGACCGTGAAATATAAACCTGTGATAATGCTATTGTTTTGGCACTAGCTACAAAACCAATAAATAAAAAGTTCAAGAAACAGTCATCCTTTTTTCACTTGCTTCCACTGCGATTAGGACTCAAAAAGGCAAACTGGAAGGGGCAAAACTCTTGCAAGAAAAAGAAAGGGAAAACGAAAAAAAAAATATAAATATATCACTAAAAAGTTGAGTTGGGATATTTTAACTTACTGCATTCTGAAGACAGTTCAAGCAAGGCAAAAATGAAAGAGCATGGAAAATACCAAAATCAGATTTATAGCTGGGATAAAGCTAACTGCATTTTTAACTGTCATAATACAGATAAATACGAAACTCGTGTCCAACAAAGGCAGCACCATTTCACTTTTGTTAAGTAGGAAAATTCAATTGTGTTCAACAGGATTCATTCATCAAACAGCTACACCACAATTAAAGCCATCGAACAAGAACATTGAATGACGAATATGACTGTTTTATCATCCAACAGTAGCATGTAGTCCAGATTATGCTTAATTGAGACCAGTAACATGGTTCCAAATAAAACTCAATCTTTCCTGAGTTCCATGTATTCACGCCGAATTCCATCAGCATTTAGTACGACAATTTCAAGCTTGTCTCCCTGTCAAAACATCCATATCACATTAAAAATAAGGTCTAAAATGAGCCAAATAAGGGGAGGGATAATAGAGAGGAACAAAAACTTACAGTATAAATATCCCTCTCAGTTGCAGATGCAAAGACAGTTTTGACCAAATCAATTGCTTCTGCTTCTGAAAGTGGCGTGACAGCATCCTGCACGGTCATATATTTACAAATTAGGCAAACACAGAACTAGGGAACATGCTTGAGTAAACGATAAATATTAAATTGACAAAAAGTCAATTGCACACCTGAGCAGGCAATAGGAGAGGGCTGGGAGACTTTAGTTGGTTATCAAGAAAAGGCATGATGAGTGTGGAACCAGAACCTTGAGAGCTATATCCAACCCGCTCATAGGAACCAACAGCATCATATGTGAAGACACAACCCTTACCTATTAGAATTGAGATACCTTGTTAGCACTAGAAAGGTATCAAACTGGAAACCAGAGCTCATAACAGTTTACCTTCGCTATCAAGACCACCCAACACATTGAAAGAATAATAGGGGAAAAAACGTTTGTAATAGAGGGTGTTGGAGAGCAATTGAGCCATTGCAGGGCAGCTCATTTGCTTGTTATGTTGATGCTGATAGATCTGGCAAAAGATGATAAGTTAAAACTCTGCAAACACAGTAGGCTCAAATACCTAGTTGAAAATAGTGTGTTTCACATCCACATTTTTGGATGATAAATACATATCTAAGAAAAAAAAAAACAAAAAATCACATATAAAAAACAGTATCAATTCAATTTTTCAACCCTCACCGAGTGCCGAGCAGCCAATAACTTCTGCAAAGCTTTCACATCAGCTTGAAAACCAGAAGAGGCCATTACACTTTTGTCGGCTCTGCAAGGTTGAACCAAACATGTAACATTTAAACTCATCATTGAGGAGTTGTAATAAACAATAGAAAATATCTCTCCATCTCTATGGAAGAATCTAACTAATATCAACCAAACTACTATACAAAAATGATATCCATCACCAAACAGAAAGAAAGTGATTTCAAATACCTATTAAAAAAATATGCTTCTAGTTCCATATATCTATCAGCACATGTTTTACATTCAGTGACATAAGCTTGCCACAATTATCCAAAAAGGAGCATTCAGTAGTCATTAGCAAGTACTTACTTTTGTTCTCTAATAAACTCTTTACTACTACAAGCTGCAAAAGGCCATGCATTTTCCACTATCATCGTCAACTATTTCTTATATTTCCAATATACTTAGCTCAGCTACGCCCACAGACATACTAATTTGACCAGTTAGGAGACGGTAAGATAACAGAGCTTGACCCAAACAAATATTACCAATTTACCATAATCCCCTCAAAACTAAACCAGTAAACCAACTACCATACCCCCAAATTTGTTAAACCACAGTCCTTTATATTGAACCAAAGAATCAACAAATAGTACATTAAAAAAAAAAAAAAACCCAATATTTCAAACACAAAACCAACCCACGGATATCCAGCATGAATAAAAATCAGAACAAGCTAATATTTTCAACGAATTTAAGATACAAAAGCGAAAATTAGATGGGAAACCATACAGTTTGCAGATTTTGGAGTATTCACGGGTGAGAATACTGTAACCAGTCGACATCCTAGTATCGGCAGCGACCACACAATAATCAGCTCCAGCGATTGCCACACATGATCTGCAAAGATTGCAGTTGTGTTACAGAAACAAAATCCACCATTAAAAATAAAAAAATAAAATAATCTGATGAATTCGAAGAAAAAAAAAAAGGTACCCGCCATTGTTGTCGTAAGGGGACCAGTTAGCTTGCTGCTTGGTCATGGTGAATATAGATTCAGAAAAGAGCGAAGAGGGAGAGAGCGAGTAAGGAAGTGCGTTAGGGCGAGGAGGAGAGCCAAATAATCTGCTCGACTTTATTTCAGATCTCCTTTGCGGTGTCTTTGGCTTCAAGAAATAGAAAATAGAAACCGACGACACGGAAACGATGTCGTTTGAGTAAGTTCTGTTTTGGGCCGTGATTATGGACAATAGCAGCGTCTTTTTGTGAATTTGGGCTTATTTTGGATCACCGGAGGTGAATGTTGTTGCTTTTTGTCCAAAATGAGCTGGCCCATTGACATTCACCTGTCGTGTATTTACTTCTTGCATCTAATAAAATAATTTAATTATCAAAAGATTTACATGCAATATCTTTAAATATATCTTTTTTACATTATATCTTTCATAAATTATGTGAATCATTTTAGAGAAGCTATAGTTCCACTACCAGACCTATATACAGTTTCATTGTAAAATAATTTTTTTGTCTTTATTTAAAATTATAACGAAGGATATTTACTAATTGAACCTATTTAAATAGCTTCTATTATAGTTTCATTCTTCCTCTCAAAATATAGGCAACATAACTCATACTTCACAAAAAATAATAAATATCATGGAAGCTCAAAACATGAAATAATAATTTGTATATAGTTTTATTTTTCATTTTCATTTTCCAATAATAAGTTTTGTTTTGTATTTTTTTTAACCAATTATGTATGGAATTACTTTGTTTAGCTGTGGTGTTTTGCTTGTGAAAAAAATATATGATTTTGGTTTGGCTTGGGAACTACATGAATTATAGATATTTCAAGCATTAAGAATAGTGTATAAAATACTAGAGTTTTTTTAAAGAGTTGTCAATTGTGAAAAGAACTTCTCACCATGATATTCAATAATATATATATAATTTGTTTAATTATTAAAACAAAAAACTTTTTGACATAATACACAATCAATTTATTACTTATTGTAATCTCTATCTGTGATATTTATTTCTACCTATAAATATATATTATTTTTTAACCAACATTTCTTAGAAAAGTAGTAAGCCCAAACTATTAATTTTTTTTTTTACTATTTTGATAAAGTCCTTTATTATTACAAGTTAAAAAAAATAAAAAATAAAAAAAAGTCAAAGAGACACATCCCGATCGATCGACTGCTGCTGTTGGGAAAACAAACGGAAAACCAAAATACATATAGGGAGGAGAAGGAAGGAATATTGGTAAAGCCGGAACACGCTCGGAAGGAGCGACCGCCGATCAATAGGGCCATGTGGGCGCTGTGGACTTGGCTTTTTGCTTTCTTCTTCATTTTAGCAATCTTAATTCTTATCGGTTTCCAGGTAATTTCTTTTTCTTTACTATTTTAGAACCTCCTTGTAATTAATTGAGCAAATGTTCCTATTAAGTTTGGTAGTTTCAAAATCTTCAAACAAGGTAGATTCACAATCCAAAACCTATTTAGATTCGCAAATTAGCTTCCTCGATTTCAAAGCACTCTTCCCTATGTTTTATGGTATAAGTACAATGTCAAACCTATTTGTCTCTGACTTATTATTTTTTAGATTTTTCATGTATACGGTCCACTTAAGCTTGGAGACAAATATACTGGGTATTGCAAACCTTTGATGAAAATATTAGTCCTTTAGGAATTGAAACCGAATTGTAAGTTGTAGAAAGAGATTGTAAAAAATCATTTTTGTTACTCATTATTTGACACGCTGAGTATAGCGTTTTAACTTTTCATCAAGCTAGTTGGTTATATATGTTTCAATTGGTTAGGCTGTAGATTTGTCTATGCGTTTGCACTGTAGTTGTACTGAACAACCTGGGAAGTAAATAAAAGTGAGAACCTGTATTAGTCTTCTAAGTAAGTAAGTGAGTGAGTGAGTGTGTTTACAAACTTTAAATTTCTTTCTTTTCTTGACAGTACATGTAGCTGTATGTTCGGAAAAGAGTAAAATAGAAGCTTTTCTACTGAAGCATAAATTGCTAAGTTACAGAAAGAGTGTCACACTATTTTTCAGTTTCAGGAGCAATTTAGTTTTAAAACTAGACCAATTAATTCTTTAATGTTGGTTAGTAGCTTTACTGGCAGTTATAGATATGTGACACCTTTACATGTTTATTGCAGCTTGTGTGCTTGATTGACCTAGAGTATGATTATATCAACCCATATGATTCAGCATCTCGGATAAACAGCGTTATATTGCCCGAGTTTATTACTCAAGGAGTTCTATGCTTCATTCTTCTTATAACAGGGCATTGGCTTATGTGTATATTGTCTCTCCCATACCTGTATTATAATGTGAGATTGTAAGTTTCTTTCTCACCTACGAACATCTGTTCAATGAAAATTAAATCCCATTTCTTTTAATTTCTTATGTCAGAATCATTCCCAGCCATCTCTACTACTACACTAGAAGGAGCTTTACGCTGTACCAATCTCTGAGAATATTATTTATATGACATAATTCATAATTCAGAGATCATTAACCAAACAAGCAGCCCCAAATAACTGAGATATTGACATCTTTCAAACTGTAAAATGAGTCTCCAAATTCATAAGGCACAAAGGAGTGCTGAAAAATGTTTTGCATGTAATAGCGTCTCTAAATCATACAATCTTGACCTTTATGTAATCTACTGCAAGCCATGGCAAAATTGAGAGCAGGATAAGATGTTAGATTTTGAGGAAATTTGTGAGATACCAATATATTTATGTTCATAAGCTTCTTTTTGCTTAAGCTTATGAATCTTGGCAGTATACTATTTGCTGGATTACCATATGCTTAGATATTGATAAAAAGTCTGCTGATGATGAGAAGATTCATGGTGTTATTTCTTTATAACTCGTTCTGGCAATTACTTTATTTATTGATTATATTTAATAGGAGAGCAATTGCTGCATTCACATGACTACAGCTTTCTGGTTTATCATTGTGGAAGCATTTAATTGAATTAAATGATTTATCAGAAATATATGGTTAAATATTTGGTCAGCATTTATATTGAATTACATGGGAGATGCTCAGATTTCTGTACACTACTTTTGGATAAATACTATCCTTGCTATGAACTTTTAAACAAGATAGAGCCATTTGGTGACCATCTTATTTATAAATTGAATAAATAAATAAAACTTTGAATTAAAATTTACAATTTCTTTTCTGGTTTTTAAGTTGTTTGAGAGCACAGGATTTTTCTCCTACTATTGTTGAGGAATGACTAATGCATAAAATTCTTTATTTTAGGTATTAATAAATCTGCAATCTGATATTTTCTGTGACTTCATGATCAGGTACTTGCAGGGACAGCATCTGGTTGATGTAACTGAGATCTATAACCAGCTAAACATGGAGAAAAAGAAACGCTTTATCAAAATCATCTATATGATTTGCCTATTCATATTTTCTCTATTTTGGTATTGTGATAAGAAATATTCTGCTGCTCTTAGGAAAATTATATGTGATCCTAGTAACTTCGGTGACTTCTTCTTAATATGCATATTTTTCTTGGTTTAAATGTTTTTCAGGTTGCTTTTCAACCTTGGGGAAGAGTATGATTAATCAAGCACTGTTGCTCCTGCAAAACTTGCCCAGTGTAAGTTGTATTACTTATAGATTGCTGTCATATAATGGGTTTCTCAGATGCTATGTGGATATGACTCATGAGTTTCTGGTGTTGCATTCTTTGAACCATGGATTCCCTCTTTTCTGGCTGATAGTAATTACTCCATTTTGTAAGTACGTTAATATCAGGTTCTCATGACAGAGAGTCCAATAGTCCGATGACAGAAAGACGAATTATCGGCTATATGAAGTAGGAGGGACGGTCTGTGTAAAATTAGCCAGATTTTAACACCTAAAGAATCGGTGGATTAATGCATTAATAGCAGTCATAGTTGCTCTAAATTTCACGCTTGCATTCTCCATTTTATTCATACTCCATTGGCTTCGTAAAGTAGTAGAGAGGCTAGTAGTAGTTCGCATATTTCATGCATTCACAATCATTTGTTTTTCATGGAGACTACTTTACTGCCATTGTTTATGAAATACCTTCATCTCTTTTTAGTTATTTGATACTTGCTGATCTTTCTAACTAAATGGCGAAATAGTTAGGCCTCTTCCAAGTGTGATTGCAAATTTAAAGGAAAATAAGAAATCATAAAACATAATAGTATGCCACAGATAATAAAATGTTTACAAAAAACATCTAAAATTTGAATAAGTGAATATTTAAATGACATATTTTTATGTTTTTATGTTGATTTATTCAAATGACATAAAGGTTCCAGAAAATGTAAATGATTCCAATCTCAACTTTTTGGGCTGGGCTTGATCCATTAATATCAATTTGGCGAATGGGTTGACTCGTTGGTTTTTTTTTTTTTTTAAGTATTTTTATTTTATTTCCCTCTGTGTGTGTGTGTGTGTGTGTGTGTGTGTGTGTGTGTGTGTGTTATGTTTTATAAATGGTTATACGATAACTTACCAATTTTAGTGTTCTACTTTGGTTTTGGCAACAATTGGCGAGATAAGAATGCTTACTGAAAATATAATAGGATATAAAGCTGGAAAAAACTGGGCGCCAACCATTAAACCATATATATCAAGATAATATTTTATATCAATATTTATATTCTCCGTCAAGAAGTTCCACTTATTAACAGACGACTTCAATGTTGACTTAAAAAGTTAAAAACTAGTTCGTTTTTACGTGACCTTTTTTTTTTTTTTTTTTTGTAATGATATACTTTCATGGAATTTTTTATTTTTTTTTGGTTAATCACTTTCATGGAATGTTAAATTCTCTTCAAATGTATCGAACTTTGAATTTAATAGTGTTTATTGGAAAGAACTTGAAAAATATAAAATAGACCAGAGATGTCGAAAGCTTTTTGTAAAGTAATAATTATCGAATAAGCTAGCAGTGGTTTAAGACTTTTTTAAACTCAAATGCGACCCAAAAGCAAGTTGAACCGCACGTTATTGTGGACTAAAGAGTAGTAGTGATATTCAACGGTAAATTAAAAGTAGTAATGATAAGTGGCAATATGATCGAGACACAATGAAGCAGAAGCCATACGGTGTTTAATAAAAGTCGAGGAGAAGATTATCATAACTTTTCTCAAAACGACCAAGATTTATCGAATGTTCTACTATTTTATAAAAATATATTATATTTTTTAAAATTTAACAATTTATATTTTTAAAAGTTTTATGAAAATATCGGAACTTTTCATAGAAATTATAAAAATTTTGATCAAATTATGAAGTAATTGTCAAGGAAATTTTGATTGAAAAATACCGTAGAAATTTCAAAAATTTCGACAGAAATTATAAAAATTTCACATTTTTTTTAACCTGAAAATAATATCGGAATCACTAAAAATCGATATTTTGGTAAAATTTTGCCGAAAATGTCAAAATTTTCAACATTGGATGTAACATGCTTACCACTAAATTTATTTCACTCGGCATAAGGGAAGAGTTTGTTTAGCTTAAAATAATTAGCATTTTGAAACTTTAAGGTTAGTATATATTCAACCAAAAATCATCCATATGATAGTCTAAAAAAAGTTATAATAATTTTCCTCTCCAACTTTGTAGTTTGTAGGTGTGGTCCAGTGATAAAACTATGGATAATACACTTATAAATTTTGAGTTTGACCAAGTTGAGATGAAATCTCTCTCCTCTTTAATATATAATATATATTGTAACTCCTGAGAAAAAAAAAATTATACCTTTAATTTGGATATAAAATTACAATATATTCTTATAGAAATGAACAAGTCAGCTTTCAAATTTTCCAACGAATGAGTGCAAGACTTGAAACTTTGTCCAAGTCTTTTCATTGATTAGTCTTTACTGAATGAGATTTTTTATTTTTATTTTTTGTCTAAATCAACTTTAGTACCATCCATATTCTTATAGAAATGAACAAGTCAGCTTTCAAATTTTCCATATTCTTATAGAAATGAACAAGTCAGCTTTCAAATTTTCCAACGAATGAGTGCAAGACTCGAAACTTTGTCCAAGTCTTTTCATTCATATATTAGTCTTTATTAAATGAGATTTTTTATTTTTATTTTTGTCTAAATGAGCTTTAGTACTATCTAAAATTTAATTTGTTTACATAAAAGTCTCTACAACTAATTTGTACAATTAGTATCCTGTAATTTTATAAAAAATTATATTTTTGTCCGATTTAGGTCAAATTTAGTTAAAATTAATGAATTTTGACAACGTAAAAGTCACGTGCATAGCAAATTATTCTCAAAATTAAATTTTCATTTTTAATTGTATCAAAAACTAAAAAAAAAGTTAAAAATATAAATAAAAGCCATAAATGAATTTTAAATTTTCTTTCATGTTTTTAATTTTTTTTTGTACAATAAAAAATGAAAAAACCAATTTTGAAAGTTACGTGTTATGTATGTAACTTTTAAATTAACAGAATTTATCAATTTTAACTAAATTGAAAAAATAAGCAAAAAAAAAAAATTAAATTTAGAAGTTATCAAATGTACAAATTAATTATAAAATATCTTATAAAATGCATTTTAGACCTTCTTCTTTTTTTACTAAACTTATTAAATGAGATAAATTAGTTCATGGTGCATCCGGAATAGTACTTCTTATTAAAGAAATATATGCTATATAAAAAAAAATCCATGATCATATGTATAGCATACTTCCTAATATCTTTGTTTGTTTGTTTGTTTTTGTTTTTGTTTTTTGTTTTAATTTGGTTTGTGTACTTTGGGAAAATAAAATTTATGAATTCATGTCCAACGGATTTGCAGACTTAATTATGAGTTTTTTTATAATTAATTAACCAAAGAATAATAATTGTAACATATAATATTTCATCCATAAATTATTTTTTTATAAATATAAACCAGCCGGTTTATTATTATTATATAAATATCAATGATTTTATTATTATATTATATATTATGATTTTAGATTATATTACTTTATAAGGGTATTGTTCACTTCCCACACTGTATTATATAAACCCAACCTCCCTTTTGGGTTTATTTTACCCTTCTAATAGAGGATATTCAACTCTACCGGATAAAATTATGTCCATATAACTTCTTTTTTTTTAAAAAAAAACAGCCCAAACACTGTATAATATAAACTATGTATTATAAAGTGCAATCCAGTATTACTGTTGAGTGAACTAAACTCACCCTTATATAAGATATGACAAGGTAAAAGTCATGGTCGATATTTATGTGAAAATATGCAAGAAGAAGAAGGTAGCTCTTTCTTTTTTTTTGATCAATTAATTAATTAATTAATTTGATTGGATAAAGACACATCCAGGGGCGGATCTAATTCACCAAAAAAAAAAAAAGAAGGGCGGATTTAAGGTGGGTGGACAGGGGCCAGGGCCATGGCCCTCTAAAATTTTGAAAATTTTCCATATATATATATATATATATAAATTTTTGTAAAAACAAAATTGTATTTGGTACTCTCAGAAAGAAACTACATACTCGAAAAATTAATAATATAACCTCAAAATTTAATATTTAACATTTTAAATCATTTTTTATTACGAATATAATGTAAAATATAAAATAAATAAGTTTAATTTAAATTATGTAAAATTGTATTGATTTCTAGATAAATATGAATATGTTTTTTCATTTTAATGTTTTCCCTTTTAGCATTTTTATAATAAATAATAAATATATTAGTTTTATAATATATTTAATTTAAATTGTATTATATATATTTATATATTAAAATTTTGATAATCCACCTTATTTATATATTTTTTCCTTTTTAAGTTTGCAATTAACATAAAAAATTTATCTTAATAGAATTTTAATTTATTATTTATTATCTTATTTATTTTTATTTTTGATTTGCAATTAATAGATTAAATTTTATCTCAATTAATAGATTAATATGATATTTTTAGTTATATTTTATTAAAAACATTCTTAGAGGAATACTTCTAGCTTATAAATAAATTTAGAATATAAAATTTAAATTTGATATGTGGAGGTTCCTACGTGAATTACTAATGATAAAACCACTGTTTTTTTTTTTTTAAAAAAAACAATGGTTTTGAATTCAAATTTTATAGTACCTAAAATAAAGAAGTAAAACGTCTCGCGCTCCCTTTACTAATATGGTGAGCGCAGTCTGATTTGGGTTGATTTTTTTTTAAATATTCAAACTAAATTATAATTAACAGTTTGGTTTAATAACAAACAAAATCAAACCGTTAAAACCACTCAAATCAACCCGAATCAAACCCTTCAAGAACGGTTTAGTTCGGTTTGGTTTAGCAGTTTAGACTGCCACATTTAATTTAATAGTCAAACTTAATCTAAAAGACTAAAATTTAATTTTGTAATCCAATGTTTAAACTAATTTTAATACTATAGTACTAAATTCAAATTCAAAATATTACAATTTAAATTAAAATAAAATATTACAATTCAAAATGTAAATTGTAAACATCACAAACCTAAGAAGAAAAACATAAAACATATCAAACATTCCAAACATAAATATTAATAATATATATTATTAATAATAAAAAATATTATAAATATATTATATATTAACCGGTTTAAGTTGGTTTGGTTTAAAAACTATCTAAACTGCAAATCAAACTGTTGATCGCGGTTTGGTTATACAACAAACTGAACCAAACTGTTTTTCTCCATAAACCAAACCAAAAGCAATGATTTAGTTCAGTTTAACAATTCAGTTCGGTTTTTGCCCAACTTTACTAAGGGAAAGAAAGCCTCAACCAAACCACATTCCTTTTGCATGTGGATGTAGCTAAATTGTCTGACTCATACTTTCCTGTTGTTGCGGCCGGTGCTGGTTTGCGCGTGCGTGTGAATCAACCGATAAAACAATGAAAGAATGTCTGTTGGGGCACCTGAGAATGATTCGAGCTGGAACTTTCAGCTACAATTATTTTTTCCTTTTTTTTTTTTATTGGGAGGGGGAGCCCACTGACTAAAAAAAGTAAAAACTAATTTGTAAAATATAGTTTTCATCTTTTATTGAAATATTTTTCCCTATATTCAAGTTAATATGTTCGAAATCCCTGGTTACTAATAGAGTCTACGTAAGTTGATTCCATTAAAAAAGTTACTGTTCCCAATCAACATCCCTTGCTAATAATTTTGGACATGCCCTTGGACACAACACTCGAGGAAGAAATAATATATTAACAAATTAAAATTGTTGTATGTGATACCAATTGATGACTGGTAAGGGTGGACACAGTTCAATGCAGTCGGTTTTTGCACTTGATCGAGTAGTTCGATTTTGATTGGGTGGCCAACCAAACCAAACCAATGCACATTGTATAACTGAAGAAAAATCATACCTATAATTATTGATCGGCATCGCTTTTGATCGGTCGGGTTGAACTTTTTAGGCTTAGAAAAACTTTAGAGAGAATATGAAGGAAAAAAAAAACACAAACTGAAATGCAGCCACAAACATAAAGTGCAACATAGCCTCAAATTCATTCAATAATATCAATATATAATAAAGCCGAAAACACTAATAAAAACAAAATGCTAAAAATACAAAAAGAATAAAATGAAAAATAAAATCATTGGTCAGAAATCGAGATGAGTCGGTGCCGCCTAAGTGAGATCGAGATCTACGGTTGCAAATGGGAGATGAAGGATATGAGGTTGTGACATTGCAGTGAGTTGGGATTGGGAGATGAGGTCTCGAGCTTTAGGATTTTCACAAAGAGTTAGAGATAGAGAAAAGAAGATGGGGAGAAGATGGAGAATGATGAGGTCGCCGATGGGAGATTATGAAAGCTAAGGGAAGATAGGTCTGAAAAGGAGACAAGAAGAGTGGTGGAGTGGGAGAGAGACAAATTAAGAGAGAATCGAGAGAGGGAGGCGTCGGCGACTTGAAAATAATGAGGGATTATGGTTTGTTCTATTTAAGGAGAAAATGAGTGTAATTTGGAAAAATTAAAAAAAAAAAAAATGACTTCGATTAAATCATTGGGGCAATGTGGTGTATTTTGAGAAGAATATTTTTGTCGGTTCAGTTCAGTTTGATTTAGTAGAAATTTCACATGAACCACTCACCGAATTACTTTTTTTGATTTTTTTGTAATATCCACCGAACAGTACCGATTTTGACAAAAACATAGCACCGAATGGGCCAGTTCAGTTTTGCCTTGTCCTATCGATAATTATATGAATATTAAACATCAATATTTAGTTATACATAACTGTTTGAATTATTTCTAAAAAAACAAAAAACATAACAAAACTAGCACATACTAATTGGAGAGAAAATATATAAATCTATATATTTATATTTACATGCCCAGAAAAAAGTTGGTATACTAATGATAGTAGTAATGATTATTTAATAATAATTCTTATTATAAATTATTTTAGAGGCTAACAGGCTAGTTTCTTCAATTGAAATTTGAGGTTTTGAATTTCTGATCATCACTGCGCCATCCCTTTATCAAAAAATTATATACAATAATCGATGACCAGGTTAACACAAATTTGGATTTAATTTAAGAATAAAACTCGTATTGATATAAGTTAAACGAAGGCTTTTTATTTATTTTGACAGGTCTTTTTCTTTTTTACTGAATAAGTAGACAAGAAATCAAAAAAAATTATACAAGGGCTTCATTATTATTATACACTTTGTCATATATGATAAGCTAAGTCCTAAAATTATTCATAAGAAAAAAAAAAAAAAAAAGTTGAGTCCTAATTGTAAATCAAATTGATTGTATTCTACTGTGAAACAAAATTACAACAACTTAAATAAAAACAATGCGATAACAAAGAGATTAAAGAAAAATCAGTTTTGAGTGGAGGCAATAATTAAATTTTCTAGCCTTAAGATAATTTTTGCCCCGCAGAAGTGCTAGCCGGTTCTTCAACGGCGAATGTCTCTGAGGCTACAACCATTATCTTCCAGGAATAGCAGTACTCCAAATTTCCAGAAACAAACAAACAATTCTATGAATACTCTCTATGATTGTGCAGATGTATGTATGAATGATACTCTGTCTTATTTTTTTTTTGTGTTATATCTCTATGTTTAAAACGAAGAAAACAAAGCTTTTAAATAGGCAAAGCTTGCACCATTTTGTGGAAAACATATACCGTTTCAAAGATAAAACATCATATTGTTTCCAATATAGAAAATCTTTCACTAAACAGCGTATTGTTTCCAACAGAGACAACATTTCACTAAAAGTTGTAAACTTTCACTGAAACTCTATTACAAATAATAAAAAATAATTTATATTTACAAAATTCCTACAATCCCCACATGAATAAAAATTAATGTAACATGACTATGCAAACACTAGAGAGAGTTTAACGAAAATAAATTATATCAGGATAAACAGCTTTCGACCTTGAATCTTCCTTAGTGAATAGCTATCGAGTTTACTAGTTAATCAATATGCATAATGCTTTGAATTGTCAACCGTTGGTGTAAACTAAAACAATAACCATCACACATCTTATTTTTTGCATAAAAATTGTTCTCATTGTTGTGTTTATTTTGGCCTTGAACAACCTGATTTTCATAAGTACTTTAGAAAATTATGCCCTTAGTATTCCTCATAGAAGCGGCCCCACTTCTATACTTATATAGGTGACTGTCTATAAGGAATATCATGCCATATTCCACTTGGATTTCAAAGTATAGACATGATTAAAAGCTTAGCTTATCCTAATACTTACTGCAGGCAATATTGTTTCACATTAGAAATGGGAAAAAGTATTTTCTCTAGTAACACTTCACAATATTTTATTGTGAATCATACATTACTTACATTGTCCTATTGAGCCTAGACCCTGGGATCTCCATTCAGTTAGGTTGAGTTTCCGTTTATGACGATTCATTATATTTAGGTTTTAATCTCATTCCCCTCGATGATTTATAGACTTGCTCTATAGACAAACCTTTAGTAAATGGATATGTTGGGTTGTCTTAAGATTTTACATAATCAATGTTTATAATACCATTAGAGAAAAGTTGTCAAACGGTATTATGTCATCGACGTATATGTTGAGATTTACCCTTATACATATTGCTATGTGCCCTACCAATTGCTGATTGACTATCACAATGGATGCTGATAGCGGGTACATGCTTTGGCCAACATGGAATATCTTCTAAAAAATTTCGAAGCCATTCAGCTTCTTCTCCAGCTTTATCGAAAACTATAAATTCAGATTCCATAGTTGATCTCGCAATACAAGTTTGTTTTGAAGATTTCCATAAAATAGAAGCACATCAAAGTGTGAATACATACCCACTTGCGGACCCNCCCCCCCCCCCCCTCCCGCGTGCGTATATTTTGTGATAAACCAGACATAAGCAGCAAAGAATTCATCATTTCTTTTAAAGTCCAATTTTTGCATTTAGCAATACAATTTTGCTGGTTTGATGAATAATACCATATTCCAAACAAAATTTCCCAAACGGTGATTCATACTCACCTCCATTATCACTTCTCGAAATTTTCATTTTCTTGCTCAGTTGGTTTTCTACCTCATTTTTATAATGTTTAAACATATCAATTGCTTCATCTTTGTTTTGCAGCAAATAGACATAACAATATCTTGTACAATCGTCTATAAAAGTGATAAAATACTTTTTTTCACCTCTAGTTTGTATATATTTTAAATCACAAATATATGTATGAATTAATTCTAGAGGTTCTGTACTTCTTTGCACACTTTGAAATGGGGTTCTAGTTAACTTAGCTTCTACACATGTTTCACATTTATAAAGTAAAAGATTCAACAAGATAAGTAATAGCATTAACTTTATTAATAGGAGGTACAATAGTCATTACATTCATTTTGAATAGACCATCACACAAATACCCCTTTCCCTCAGACATCCCATTTTTAATGAGTACAAACTTATCAGCAACAAAGACTAACTTAAACTCATTCCTGCTACGCAAAGATCCAGAAATTAGATTATTCCTTATATCAGGAACATGAAGAACATTGTTGAGGGTGAGTTCTTTGTCATATGTCATCTTTAGAACTACTTTTCCTTGGCCTTCAACTTTAGATGTTGAGGAGTTTCCCATATATAGATGTTCTCTTGTGTTCGCACCATGATATGTAGTAAACATATTCCTATTAGAGCATATGTGTCTAGTAGCACCTGTGTCTATCCACCATTCTTTATTATTACACACCAAATTCACTTCAGAAATCATGGCAGCAAGGTTAATCTCTTCAACATCAACATATAGCTTTTCTTCATCCGTCATATGTGCTTGAGAGTTATTCTTCTTATAATCATTTTGTGCTTTCCGGTTTCTACATTCATTTGTACGATGACTCAGTTTGTTGCACTCAAAACATTTCCCTTTGAATTTCTTTGCATACCCTTGATTATGATTTTGACCAGAAAACTCTCTTTTTTCCATTTCTCAATCCATTTTCAATTACATTGGCTTTGGCCTCCAAGTAATGAGGTTTTGTTTTATTTTAAGAGCTTCGATTGTCTTTTTTAATTCTAAGATAAACAATCAGATCTTCAAGACTCATTTCTTTACGTTTATGCTTCAAATAATTCTTGAAATCTTTCCAATAAGGCGGTAACTTCTCTATAATAGTAGTAACTTGAAAAGATTCACTCAAAGCCATCTTCTCAGCATGTATCTCATGAAGAATTAATTGGAGTTCTTGCACTTGGTCCATCACAGTTTTAGAATCCACCATTTTAAAGTCAAGAAACCTTCACAAATTTTTTCATGCCGGAATCCTCAGTTTTATATTTCTTATCCAACGATTCCCAAAGTTCTTTGGAAGTCTCCCTTGGACTATATACATTATATAGTGTATTGTCCAAACCATTGAGGATATAATTCTTGCATAAAAAATCTCCATGTTTCCATGCATCTACCTCTGTTATAGTGGTTCTGTCTGTTTCATTTTCTTTAAGTACAGGAGCCTTCTCATTCAAAAACTTAGCCAAATTTAGAGTAGTGAGATAAAAAATCATTTTTTGTTGCCATCTTTTAAAATCAGCATCATTAAACCTTTCAAGTTTTTCACCATTATTCACATGAGCATGGATAGCACTTTGACTTGTATTAGCCATTTGTATGTTAACAAAGTTACATATCAGCTCTAGTCAAGATATAAGATATTATGCACAAATATATAATATATATCAAAATAAAGTACCCAAAAATAAATGAATAGCAAAATATATGTATATATATATATCTAATATATATTGTGACAACAAGTGTAAATTTATAATCTGTAACTTTGACTATAAAATAAGAATCAGACTAAACTAAAGATAACCAAATAAGAGAATAAGTAAAAGAAAATTACTAACATATCCACCGAATTTTAATTTTTGTAAATAAATATAAAAGTAACAAACTAGATCACAATTGAAAAGAAAAAATAAAAAATAATATTAATAATAATAAAAGTAACTAGTTACGGAGATGCAAAGTAGACTTTGAAAAACAGTTCTCTACTAAAAGAAAAAGAAACGTTCAAGAAACAATGAATAAATAAATAATATATATATATATATATATATAAATACAGAGAATAAACAAACAAAATCAATCAGTTTTGAATGAGTGCACAAAGAGACAAAACTCTGAAAAATTTATATAAATAAATAAATATAAAATGGAAAAAAACCAGAAACTTTGTGTACGAATTTTCAAAACATGCAAAGAGCAGGCTTCGGAAACTATAAGAACTTAGAATATACCAAAAACAATAAGAAGGAAACTATAAATAAATGCTCATAGAAAAAAAAAAAATCGTAAACTCACTATATAGACATATATAAAACAGATTTAGAAATTATCGGTGCAGCAAACACAGTAGAGATATCAATGAAATTGAATTTGGCAGAAATTGTCTTACGATTGTAAATCAAATTGTTTGTATTATACCGTGCAACAAAATTTCAACAACTTAAATAAAAACAATGCGATAATAAAGAGATTAAAGAAAAATTAGTTTTGAATGGAGGCAAGAATTAAATTTTTTAACTTTAAGACAATTTTAATTCCACAGAGGTGCTAACCGATTCTTCAATGGTGAATGTCTCTCAAACTACAAACACTATCTTCTAGAAATAGCAGCATTCTAAATTTCCAAAAACAAACAAACAATACTATGAATACTCTCTCTTCTTGTGCATATGTATGTATGAATAATACTCTATTTTATTTTCTTTCTGCGTTATATCTTTGTGTTTAAAACAAAACAAAAAACAGAGCGTTTAAATAGACAAAGTTTGTACATTTTTGTAAAAACATAAACCGCTTCAAAGATCAAACGTCATATTGTTTTCAATAGAGACAATTTTTACTAAATAATATATTATTTTCAAACAGAGACAACGTTCTTCTAAAAGTTGTAAACTTTCATTGAAATTCTATTACAAATAATAAAAAATAATTTATATTCACAAAATTCTTACATTCACATTGTCCTTACAAAAAAAACAGAACTATCAAGACTTTAATCAAAATCTCCAACTCTATCTCTCTCCATATACATATATATATATATATATATATATATTATTTATAACTCCTTCACATTGAACCTGCATGGTAGCTAGCTAGAAGTACGATGATATATACATAATAACTAGTAAATTGCTATGCGCATAAGCTTCTCAGACCTCAACTCCTCTCTCCATATCCCATTCATCTTGGATATGAATTCCTCAATTCTCCTCTCCAAATCAATGTCTTTATCTTCTTCGACATATTCATCATCGTCGAAGGCATAAAAGCTACCGTCGTCGTCGTCGTCATTATCTTCATCATAGCCATCAGAACCATGATAATACTCTTCCTCTTCATCTTCACTATAATATTCGTAATAATCATTTCCATCACTATTTGCTTCGTATGCTGAAGTGGGGAAGGAAACACAATAGTCACAATCATCTTTAAACGACGACTTAAAACTGCTGAAGAAGATGATAACTATAACAATAACATTAAAGGCGAAAAATACGACAGTGCGACTAGATTTCAAGAGAAAGATAAACTTATAGATGGGAAAAAGAAACAAATCATGGTGTTTGGAGATGGAGAGAGACAAAGAGAAGCGGATATGCAGACAGATGAGAAAAACCACTACTATTCCTATTAAAGCAGATCTTGAAAGTACAGTCTTCATGCCAATTTCTGGCTATAACACCCCAAACATGAAAACTATGTTATTCTCTACTTCCCCTTCTATAGTGGTTGTTCTTAATATATAGCCCCATTTGAGAATCACTTTTGTTTTGATTTTTGAAGTATTAATTTTTACCAAAAAAGGAAAAGTAAGTGTTTTTCTGAGAAAATTACAAAAAGTCCACTCCTGGAAGTAACATAGGAATATGGTTAAGTAAGTAAATTCTAATATAATACGATCTATTTCTTTTATTTATTTCTTTTTTATAAATAATATAATACAATATTCACGTCTATTAAATCGAACCCAACCTATAAGTTCCCGGAAGTTTCTTCTTAGCCTTCCTTTTGAATATAGAGAGAGTTGAATAATTTTTGAATTAGAATAGTAGAAGTCTTTTTGAAAATAGAATATTAAACATTTTAAGAAAGATATTCAATAATTGAAAAAAAAAAAGTATGGCTCAAAAATATACTATTGACTAGTATTATGTTTAATTAAAAGTCATTGTTAGTAACTATACGTCATTAATTACATGGCCCGTAAGATCACATCCAACCACGAAGACCCTCATAAAGAAGGGCAAGCCTAGACTACAACCCTTCAATGTTTGCATTAAATAAAATCTATTAGTTTTAACTTGTAACCTATTTAACTGGTAAAAAAAGAAAACTGCTTTTTTTTTTTCGCCTCTTCTTTTTTCCCAGCCCGCACATCAAAGTTTCTTTCTATTTGAAAGTGAAACTATTCTCCCCTGTTCTTGCCTGTTCCGAACAAGCGGAGAAGGAAATAAAAAATCGGCTTCTTCCATCTTCTTCGAACGGTAAGCCTCCAAAGTTGTATTGATTTTTTTTTTCTTTCTGGTCTTCCATTTGCTACACAACTAGCCGGACCGGACCTTTGATGTTAAAAAACCCCCCTAATTTTTAAGACTTCTGTGACGGTTTCATACCGTATATTTTGTTTTTGTTAAATTTTTTCTCTTCTCCCATTTATTTCTCCCGGTTCATCATGAAATTTGCAAAAAAAAATTTGTTTTTTCTCTTCTCCCTTCCTCACAATCATATCCGTCAGTTGGGGTTTGGTTAAACTTTTTCTTTCTTCCTCTTTTCCTATGTTCTTCCGTTAAATTTAGTGTTTAATTTATTGTTACAAGTTTGTATTGAAGAAGTTAAGACAATATTCCAATTTCACTAAAAAGCATGTAAATTTTTATTATTTCATAAGTGCTTGATGAATGTATAATTGATAGTTTGTGATTTTATAATGCATAACAGGTAGGCAAAGCTATTTATCATACTCAAATCTAGGCTGCAATACATTGTCCATCTCTAATAATGGAGGGTGAAGATAAGTACTATGATAATGTGTGATTGTATTTGTAATTTTAAGTACATTGAATGTTCATAGGTTTATTTCATGCCATATGATGTTGTTTGTGTGATAAAGGGTTAAATGTGGGTTGTATAAGTTGCCGTTTAGAGATAGACAATGTAGAAAGGTTGGTATATGGATACCATAGATTTAAGGTAAATTTGAAAGAGGTACCCCTCTATTTACACAAGTGATCCTGCATATAAATAAGGGGTAAAAGGCAAAACATCACATTAAGTGTCTCTGCCTTTGACCCCGTACAACGTATGCGGTAGCCCCGTGGATACAATGAGGTAAAATTTTAAATTGGGGATGAAGCCTTTTACCCCGTGTGTATAACGGGGCACCCCGCATATTAGTATGGGGACAAAGGCAAGCACATGTTTAATGTCACTGCCATATGTCCCGTATATTGTACGCGGGGACCCCAGATATTAACCGGGGTAATTTCTTAAAAAACCATTCAAGCTTTACCCCTTGATAACAACGGGGTACCCCGCTTTGTCTTTCGGGAGAAAAATGAAGCACAAATTTGGCTTCATTGCCATATGTCCCACATATGGGACGCGGGGGACCAGGGTATAACTCGAGTTCATTTCATGAAGACCCATTACATATATATCCCGTGTTGTACAGAGGGCACCCCGCACCATAATATTTTATATATGTTTTACAGTTTTACCTAGTTGTTCAAATTTCTTTTATTGTATGAAATGTTGTTGTATAACTCATTTCGTGCATCAGAATAAGGGAAGGATAAGATTTATTCAAAAAAATTGTCTGCGAATGGATGGTTTAATTATTAGTGAGTACCTAATTCAAATTGTTTGATAGATAAAGTAATTTTAGGGTTTTCTTTTGGAAAAAAAGTTATTACTGACTGTAAATTTATATTTCGTTATAATTTATTTTGTTGCAGTAACATCGAGGTTGAACTCCGCAAGAAAAATCGTGATTTTAAAATTAATGCGGATGTAAGTAGAATAATTTATTGTCTGTGAGTGGTAGTTACATGAAAGAAAAAAATATAATGCTGAGTTTTTTCTATGTTTAGGTTATGACTAAGGAATGGAAAGACCTTGATCCTAAAGAAAAAGCAAAATACGAAGGGGTTCGGACTGAGAGGAAAACGAGTTTTGTTAGTAGATGTACTCCGAAAAGAGTATGGAGCGTTGTAGAAGCTTTCAGCAAAGCTCAAAAGAAGGCAATAAATGAATTAGGCTTTGGTTCTTCTATAAGTCGGAAAATGTGTGGGATAAAGAAGCAGCTGGTGTCGTGGCTGGTGGATCAATTCGATCCAATTTCTTGTACACTCACACTCCACGGAGTGCATTACACAATAGGTGTCCACGATGTGGAATGACTGTTGGGACTGGTTGATCATCGCGGTGAAGTTGATGATGCATTCTCTATGGAGGACATTGAGGTGTTGAAAAGGAAATACGACACACCCGAAGCAGGCATATCGATTGCTGACCTGCAGGCTCTATTATTCAAATATTGTACACCCAGCGATGATTTCAAGATGGTATTCACGCTCTTTCTTATGGGGACGATTTCGAGTCCTAACTCAAGAATGTACATAAAAACAACCAATATCGAGGGAGTGACGAAGCTCGATATGATTAGTAAGCAGAAGTGGGCACTGTTTACATTCTATGCGTTCGTCGACGGGCTGAGGAAGTATAAGGAGCGCGATCTACTCTATATTCCTGGATGCCTCATAATTTTACAGGTAAATTATCTATAATTACCTTCGTTACTCAATTTTGCTAACCTATTTATCGGTACTTCATTTTTATTCCATGTCATACAGCTTTTTTAGCTGGGTGTGTCTTCGACTCCGAAGAGATTCGTCGGAAGATCGTTGACGCCCGTCACTGCTTGGGGAGAGTCTGAGATGAAGCGATTCATGAAGACATTCACCCGAAATGGAGGTTTCCTATTTGACACGGTAAATTTAGTAAATATTCTGCATGTTCATGTGTTTTCTTAAATTTGTGCATATTAGTCTACCTCAGGTAGTCTGAGTTTTGACCCCGTTGTCGCTTAAAAATCAACTGTGGGTATTATAGGTTATGTAAGGCGAAGCATCAACATCATACCAATCTAAGAGAGGAGTGCCAGCCCAGGAGAATGACGATATGATAGATATCAGAATAGCTATACAAGATATTCAAAAAGGCGTTGCTGTTTTGAATTGAAAATTGACAGCTTCGGATGATAACTATCGGACATTCAAGGCAGATGTCACAAATCACCTTGCAACCATTTCAGAGACTATGACATAGTTGAGAGAAGCAGTTGTAAAGCTGACTACGAATGCCTCAAATTGGGATACCAAATATGACAAGGTCAGGATTGGTAAACGAAATAGTAAGGAAGAAGAACCAGTGCCAGTCGACCAGCATGAGATGGGAAAGAAGAAGTCCTCACTCGTAGCGGTTTCCACCGAGGAAGACATTGCACAGAAGAAAAATGCGGACAATGATTCATCCTCCTTTGATACCTCACAGTTCGGCAAGCATTTGGATACGTTGGTGAAACAGCTACAACCCGATGTTGTAAGGAAATTTGACATTTGTTATTTATTGCTTTGTTTCTCATTTCTGCTGCATAAGCTTCATTCAATGTAATGAGACTCTAACTTCGGCATTATATGTTTTCAGGGTAAGATTGGCTCTTCCAATGAGCCAACACAGAGTCTTGTGCGTACACGGGCTGCAACACGTGGTAGTCGCGTGCTAGTAAAGGATGCCGTTGTTAAAATAAGTGAAGTTCGAAAAATTCTCCTTCGCTCTTCCTATTTTATCAGCGCTGGTCCATTTGGTGTCCAAAAAATGATCCCACCAACAAATGTGAAGTTGTTGGACTACCTTTTCAACTCTACCATTGATGCAGAGTACATACATTCGCTATCCTTCAATCGAGGCTAATTATTTACCTGTGCATTGTATTTCCTAAAATAATTGTCATAAAAAAAGTTGAAATTTTTTGGGTGTTTTGTTAGGAAAATGCTGGTGTAAACCATACAGAATTTCTATACTCACCATGCAATTATGTCCTTACATCCTTCAACGTGGATGAATGACGATATGAGTTATTGATCGATTCCGAGTTAGTTTCGTCAACTGTTCACGTACTATAAGTGTCTTACCAACATTTGGTTGATTGTGCAGGTCATATCATTAGTGGCAGACATGCTAACACACCAGCAATGCATATCGTATGCAGATGAAGCTAAGAAATGGTTTTTGCCAACTTACTTCCAGGTACGTACTTGGAATATAGATATTGTTTTCTGAATTTTTTTAGCCACAGATCATTGCTATAAACCATTTGAATGTACGCGTGTTTGTTTTGCATCGGCTAGCAACAAGCGTTAATGAATGATAGGGACATGGCCACCTTTGAAAAAAAATGGGAAATTTAGGCATATGTACATTGGAAAGCTTAATTGCTGTGAAAATGTGAGTAATCCTTTTACCATATTATTCTTCATTACAATCTGGTATTGAATGTTAATGTGCAAGATAATTATATATAATGGTTGAACTCGCTGGCAATATTTTACAGATATTCATTCCTCTGCATGATCCACATGTCTAGTGGTTGTATGTATACCCGGAAAAGTTTGTGAGATCTGGGATCCCCTCCCAAGCCCAAGGGAAACCATTGTCCAGGAAGAATTGACACGCTCCATTGTAAGTTGTTGTATTATCCTCAGTAAATTGTTGAAATTTATTAAATTTAGTGGATTTATGATATCGCCTAACGTAACACTAATGTGTTGCAGATGCGTTCATTGGATTTTCTCTTCGCTGATGAAGTCCAACAACTTTTCAATAAAAATAACTTCTTCACTTCTTTTATCGTGCATTACCCAAAAAACCGAGGAGAACAACCAAATGGTCATGACTGTGGGCTGTATGTCATCAAGTACATGCAGCAGACAGAACAATGCCAAGTAAGCGACATCCCCATGAATTCAATGTCTATATTTCAAATACATTCTCATTCTTTGCAATTTCTATGTTTGATTTTTTTTTGGTTCTATACATATAACCGTATAGTGCGAGCTGTGAAATAATATCTTGACTTTTTGCAGTTTGACTCCCAAATGGAGAGAGCTTTTACTGCACTGGACCTAATCGAGAATGGTCATAATACCGAAACGGCTCGACTGTATCAAAAATTAATTGCATATAACGAGGAGCGTTTGGTGGTTGCTGCCAAATCACCCTGCAAGCGTGCAAAAATAACTCATCCTCCATCCCGAAGGGCACAACGGGCAAAAGCAGGCCAGATGAAAAATATATAACTTGGGTCTATCTTCTGTTTTTTTATTTTATTTTGGTGTGAATACACATGATTAGAATGCAATTGATTTAGGGTTTAGATAACTTCCAATGGTGTTTTGACCTTTACTGTAAATTCGTACCAGTTTAAGCTAAATATTAGATAGTATCTTCTGTTTTATATTATCTATAGTTTACCATGTTACAGTCCGTTTGTCCCACATACATGTATACGCGGGTTAATTTTTTAACAATAGATACAATGGATGTTGTGAAGCACTACCAAAGTTGTACAGTTGCCCATTATGTCATCAATTTAGTATTACCGTCAAATTCTTAAGTCCTTCGATTCAATGTCATGTAAAACTTTTTGTACATGCTAAATATTTGGGTACTTGGATTCATCGTCTCCACGAATCGTCCTGTGCTGCGTTGTCTATACTTGGGTTAGTTTGAAATGCTCCTTCAGACGGTTGTTCATTATATATTGTCTCCCACCCGCCAGTGTGCATCAACTCGTGTTCAATGAAGTCCACCGTCCTTGATGACTCCTAACCAATCTCAGACACACTATCATTTAATGCAACACTGTTTGATGCAATTACGTCTCCGCCATTGTCATCCGGTGTTTTTTTAAACAAGTCCACTTCGTGTGACCAACCAATTTGCACTGACTGCATCGTCATTCTTTTACCTCCTTCGTCCCAGCAGCTGCTCCACCTTTGGTTTTCACTACAATTGGATCTCTTAAAACGTTGTGTTTTCCTTTCCTATCTCCAATTGTCATTTCAGTTTCATCAAAGACCCTTGCACCTTCTTCCAATCGAGCTTCCAAATTAAACATTTCTCTTTTGGCCACTTCGTATCCTTCTTCCGTTTTTTATCCAAACATACAAATCTTGTTCATAATTACACTTAAGGAGGCATACAGAAGTGATGTTGCTGCCTCATTTGATAATCCACCAACACCGCATTGTTGTTTCATTCCCTCTATCTTTGCATCCTTTCTCTACCGATGTATAATCAACGATTCAGAAATTTTAGCAAGATGCTCCTGCTTCATGATGTACAATGAATGACTACATGTAATGCCAACACTGTCAAAGATGTTGCATGAACATTGTTTATGGTTAGTGTCAACATAGTAAGTGACACTCCATTTGGACTGAGGTTCTCTAAACTTAGTCAAGTTGTACATTCTCTTGTTTCCGTATTCGATGCAATCGTTCTTTATCAACAATGTCTCATCCTGTAGTTGGAGCTACACTTTCTTATAAACTTTTCTTGTGTATACTTCTCCTACATGTTTCTCATAATGTTTGAGGTGTGTAATAGGCACTGGAATCGTATATTTACTCTTAACATCATCGTTCACCTCCTTGTTCTACACCCGTGATATTGCCCGATCTACCTGCATTATGAACCCGTACAATTTCAATCTGCCTTTCAATTAATTGTTCATACAGAAATTCATGCTCTCACATCTCTGAGTGCTACACAAGCCAGCAAAATTTTTTTCCTTCATGAATGCTTTAGCCCATAGTCCACGTGTCTTATGCATCTTTTTAATCCATTCATTTCGAGACTGTACTCGCTCATCATGCAATCGGTGAACGCTTGTACCTTGTCTGGATCATGTAAATTTGCTTGAGCATTTCTCTCTATGTGCCATGTGCACAGTCAGTGGTTCGAGTGTGGAAAAATATCTTGAATTGCTTTTTTTATCGCCTTATCTCCATCAGTCACCACTAAACTCGGATGCTTATTATACATAGCTTGTATTAACGTGTTCAGTGCGCATGTATACATTTCCACCAATTCATCGACTATTAGTGCCATTCCAAATATGCATGTCCTGCTATGATGGTTTACACACACATTATCACTAATGGCTTCCCATACGCGTTAGTTTTGTAAGTAACATCGAATGCCATCACATCCCAAAACAACGGTAATCGAACTGAGATATTGAGTCCTCCCAAAAAATGTTTGACAGCCTATTTTCCAAGTCAACTGTATAGTCGAAGAATAGATCCGGATCTATCACCTTCTTAGTGCGAAAGTGGGCGATCAAACTTTCTACATCTGTTTCGTGTATACCGTCATTTTGGTTAACTGTAAATTGATTGCGCAAATCTTTCAAATTGAACCCCACACGATCATATCCACAAACTCTGTCCACCATGTAGTCCATTTTTTTGATGTTCCAATGCCAACATTGTGCATGCATCTGGCTTCTGCAAGATAAGGATCTTAAACTGATCGGTTGGATCGAATACATTGTATTTGGTTCCCATGTAGCAATGGATGAGAATGGCCATGTACAAATTTAGTAACTATCCAATTGCCTTTTGACCTATTTTTAATCACACCAAATAAAGTTGGACACCCTACTCTAGTTAGTGCCCTCGGTTCCCTCTTCCTATCTTTCATTTCGTTCCACACAGAGCTTCTATATCCTTCCTTATCACAAACCCATATTCGTTTCTGAATTTCCCCGTTACAATCCTTATTGACATGATGCTTGCACACCCCAAATCTAATTAATTTGGCATATGTTGAATAAAATTCACTTGCAAATTCAATTGACTCAAATTCTTCACCGATCTTGTCTTCAGTAGACAATGAACCATATTTCTTTCCATCTCTGAATTCCATTTGAACATTTGAGGTGTTGAAACTAACTGAACATGTATGCATTTCATCACTTTCTAACCCACCGACGATGCCTTCAGTTGCGCTGTTTGTGACTCCATAATTGCAATCCATTTATGTAGATACTGGTGTGTTATATAAACTATCCACCCAATGATAAAATATTCAGCGTATTACCTATATATGCAGTTGATTATAATAGACTTAACTTTCATTATTCTAAATGAAAAAATTAATATGCAAGATAACTGAAGTTTAATTATTTAAAATTAAAATAAATCAATATTTATATATGCAATAACAATTAAACAATGTCTAAAGTAGGGTTTAGAAAACTAATAGCACGAAATTTTGATTTGTAATTGCACTATCAAGCAAACTAATACACCACTGTTTTAGAATACTTTAACCAGAATGAGGATAGTGTTAAAATAAATATTATGAATAATTAGTTCATAATGGTTCATACGTATTTCTTAGCACCCTAAGTGTAACAAATAAATATACTATATTGTAAATACCTCACTTGTGCTTTGTAAGCATTAGCTATGTGGATCCACTGAAGTTGATAAGTGTTCTTAATCAATTTATTCTTCAAATGGTTTGTAATTTGTACTCTGATGGAGGAACCATTACAAAGAGTATAGCTGAAGATAACCATACAGAGGAAATAGTGGAAAATTGGTGATGCATTAATGACTATTGTTGGTAATACACCAAACCTTAAGTTGCTCTCACATTTATTACAAAATTTATAGTGACCATTTCTCACGTGGTTCACTACAATTGAACATTAACATGCTTAGTAATTAAATGTTATTCTTCATTTATGGCACGTGAGGTACATGTATCAGAGACACCCCGTATCCGGAAGCAGGCTCCCCGTGTCATATCGACCCGTGTAATGTACGGGATATCTTGTGGTAAGAAACGGGGCTAACTCTATATTTTTCTCAGCCACTTGTCCCATATACATACGCAGGGCACCCTAAGTGGATGGGGGGGGGTACTGCTGAGTGGAGGCGTGCAAATTCATCCGTGTAATGTACGGGCTACTCCGGTGTACGAAACGGGGTTTAAATCTTTATCACTATATTTGTCTCTGTCATTTGTCCCGTATATATACGCAGGGCACCCCAAGTGGAAAGGGGGGTACTGCTCAGTGGAAGCGTGCAAATTCACCTGTGTAACGTACGGGCTATCTCGATGTACGAAATGGGGTTTAAATCTTTATCACTTTGTTTTTCTGTCATTTGTCCTGTATATCTATGCGGGGACCCCTACCAATTTAACGGGGCAATTACAACACCATTTAAATTGGGATACTATGAACGGGGCCCTCTTACACGAACACAGGGTAGGAATAAAATTAGGGCTTTTGGTGCATTCTGGGAGGGAAAAGGAAGGGCAACGGCATTTGAAGGTTGGTTTATCTTCCAACCGCCGACGACAGGAACCAATAAATCTAGGTTTCCTTCATCTCCTTAACAGAAATTTCGTAGTGGAACCGTTTGGACTTGCAAATTTGAACAACCATGGAATAGGGATTGTTATTGAGGAGAACGATGGGGAGGGTGAAGCAAACAACGGGCAAAGTCAATGTGAAGCAACCGCTGCTAAAGTGGCAAAGAACAAGTGTCTCCGGCGAGACTAATGGAGAAGCTGAATCGTCAACCCGACGACCAACCACCGATGGCAGCGTAGACCCCAACAAGACGGGACGAGGCAACTTGGGGGCTCAACTGTGGACGAGGTAACACCAATTTACAAGTGAACATTTTCTTTAAAAATATGATTTGTTTAATTTAGTGTAAATTTTATTTGGTTTATGAGAAAACTTGTTGAAAATAAATAAAATGTGTTGGGATTGTCCTGGCCTTGGTCTGTGCATAACATGGGTCACCCCCGCCTTTCAGACGGGGTTGTTGGGATGGAGCCATCAGGGTATCTGCCTGTTATCACAGCAGGTATTTGCGGGGACCTCGGGGTTTTCCTGGGATAACATATAAATAACTATACAATGTGTGTTTTTTCTCGTGTGAAACATGGTAAGACCCAGTATAGAACACGGGGTAAGTTGGGGTGTGTCTTTTTGGGTATCTGCATATTAACCCGTTAACATAACGCGAGGACCCCGTTCATACAACGAGGTAACATCAAAAACCATATAATGGCCTAATTCCCAGTGTTGTACACGGGCCGACCCGCTGTGTAACACGAGAAAAATGAAGTGCGTCATTTGGGGTCTCTACAATTTGTTTCGAATATATAACGCGGGGTGACATCTAGAATAATTGAATGACTTGTTTTTCCCGTGTGTAACACGGGGTAACACGGTATATATCACGGGGTATGTTGGGATGTCGAGATGGGATCTCTGCCATTACTCCCTTAACTCTATGCGGGGGCTCTGGGGTCACATTAGTCTTCATTTCTTAGTGTATTATTACTGATGTACCCCACGATACACACGGGGTACCCTGAAATATACCACGAGGTCAATTGTAAATGAGTCATTTGGGATGCCTACGGATTTTGTTTCTCATTTCTGTCGTGCCATAAATTATCTTTGACGTGCATACATATTGTTTATGTACGTTTAATATGTTGACATTGAGGCTGCGTGTTTATGTACGTTTTCCATTAAACGTTGTTGTGTTAACAGGATAACCCATTTGTTCAAAGGTGTATTTTTAAGGATGGCGAGGTTTGGGTACAAAATTTATCATCATATGCGCAGACGTTCCAGGCTATTGAAAAGATAAAGAGCAAGCTTACAGTTGTGCAGCTGCAGGAGTTTGCCAAAATGTGTTTCTGCCACTTCATTGATATGCAAAAGATCGTGCACCAAAGCCAATTAATACACCACTTAGGGATGAAAAATGTGGAGTCAGATGACATGGAGGTACTGAAGTTCAACATAAATGGAACCAGTGTTCGGTTCGCAGGGAGAGATTTTGCATTAGTCACTGGGTTACAGTGCAGCCCCAACATTGTGGACCACAATGATGGAATACAGACCATTGCAACCCCATTTCAATTACGAGAGAAGTACTTAGACAACTCGAGGTCCATCAAGATTGAGCGGTTGCAGAAATGTTTTGAGGCTGCACAGTTTGGTACGGAAACTATGGATGTTGTGAAGATGGCGCTATTATATTTACTAAATTGGGGACTTTTAGGTGTGTCGCGTAAAACATTAATTCCGCACAAATTTACTATACTCGTCGAAAATTTAGATAAATTCAATAGCTATTCGTGGGGGATATTTCTGTACAACGAGACTGTAAAAGCACTGCATGGGTTCTTCACTCGGCCACCACCAGGAGAAGTGCAAAATGCATCTGGCAGCCACGACATAAAAGGATTCCTTGTAGCATTTCAAGTGAAATACTACGACATAGCGTGTTTCAGTACGCCCGTATATATAATATACATAAACATATATATTATATATAAATTGGATCTGGTTTATACTTACCACTATATCAAATGTTGTTGTATATATTTACTGGAAATTTTGGCTAATGTTGTAGGTGTGGGCTTATGAGAGTATCCCCAAGCTAGGGGATGATGGTATTGCATGTAGGATTTCCCAAGCAGTTCCTCGTCTTTTGAGGTGGAAGGCAACCAGTCACCTGACTTACGAATGCCTTAAATACGCAATATTTGATAAGAAAAATGTAAGGTTCATTTAACACAAAACATTTGAATGGCCATATAGTGTTCATAAAATCCACATCCATTAACCATAATAGTATTAATATTTGATGCAGCTTGAAGTGCATTGGACATTGTGTCCAAGGGATGATGAAATGAGCCAAGCATATATGACCGTATTTGCTAACGGTCATCGCAAACGTAGATGCCGATTTTCACTGATTGTGGAAAAACTTGAGAAGACAGCACAGGAAAATGCTGCAGCAGCTTCCGCGGATGCAGCTAGTGTGCAACCACGCCCATCAACCGACGACTACAGTGACAACATGGTAAGTTTTGGCAAACCCTAAACACAAAATAAATTTTATTGGTGATTTATTGTAGCTGATGGGTGAGTTGACATATTTACATTTTGCCGGGGTCATGTGGCAGATGGAAACAATCCTTGCACGACTTGACAGGGTGGATCAAAATGTTGATCGCATTGGCCGCCACCAATCAGCGATTGAACAGCATCAAGATATATTCGATAGCTGCATTGAGGTAATGCAGGGTCAGATGAACAACATAAATAGCAAGCTTAATGTTATACTTGAAAAACTAAGCGGTCAGGTAATTTTCCCTAAAAATGTTTACCTACAAATGTTTACGCTTCGAGTATTAACATAAAATTTGTTTATCTTAAACACTCCATGTGTGTCGCAATCGATGCCACACGAGACGTTATCGCCTCATGATCCTACACTACCACCGACGCATGATACATCACAACGTGTGGATCAATCTCAGCATGCTCCAGACTTCGAAGTGGTGCCTCGAGGTTTACTTGCTACGATCAAAGATGATCGGTCGGGGCAATTTGAGTCTCTGCTATCCGTCAATCAACCTTTTGCAGTGTTACAGTCGGAAGGGGGTCATACGATCGAGAATCGTGACATGTCGACGCCGACCACAGTCACTACGCCAATTGGTATTGATTTGCATATGCATATTGACAATGATCTCGATTAGACAGTGTTAACTGATAACAATGCAATTGATATGCATAAGCAGGAAGAATGCATGCCATATCAGATTTGGGCAACCCATGATGTCGAGGACTTGGAGCAGTTTATGGGGCTCGTAAGTCGAGCAGGACGCGAATACAAACCATCTGAAGTTACGAAGAGTCCATGAGTGGATCCAGAGGCACATCAAAAAGCAATTAAGAAATAGAACCCGATGTCCAAGCCTACAGATAAGGAGCTCGTTGCCTTCTGTGATTGGTACTTGATGAGCAAGCCGACGACAACAGCTGATATAGAATATGGTAACGTCCCACATACATTCTTTGATGGAATTTTATGGCCTGGAAGTTCGCTCCAACCTCACGTGAGTTTTCTGCCATTATTAATACATTATATTTAACATAATTGGTAAAAGTGGTTAATTTAAATTCGTAACGTTTTTTATGTAACTGTGGATGTGCAGCACATTAACGCATGCCTATTCAACATAAGAAAGAGGATGTATATGGGCCCAGAGGCATTTTCATAGCGTTGTGCAATTTTGGATTGCATGTTGTGGGTGAGTTGTGTATTGTCCACGTGTCTTATGAAATTAGTGTCAAAAAAACCATCGTACAATCCTACTAATCATATTTTGACCTCTATTTGCAGCAAGCTATGTTTATACACCACAAAGATAAAATCGATTCACTGTTGAAGATTAAGGCTGCCAACATATTTTGTCAGGCATTAAAGGGTGAATATCCTATATAGGGTCGACCGTGGTGGACATGTGATTATGTAAGAATTTTTTTGTATTTTATTAATTGATACCGTCAGAAACTCATAGCTATCCTAGTGGCATGCACATTGTGTTAAGTAACATGAAAACCAAAATTGTAGTGGCTAATACCAGTTAACAATGGCAACAAACACTGGCTCGTTGCACACGTCAATATAACTAAAAAGCATGTAGACTTGTATGATCCATCCGTGACCAGTACAACATTTCATTTCGAGGAGGAAAATGCCACATGCATATGCCATTTGATACCAAAAATATTGCATGTTTTTGAAATTTACAAACACCGACGGGAAATCACAGACAATGTAGAGCCGTATACGATTAGAAGGATGGATGACACATTTTCCCAGCAATCAGTGAGGTATGTTGAACGTGGGTTGTTATTTAAAATCGTACTGTAAAAGTCTTCATGGTCTGTATCTCGCGTATGTTTGTTAAACTTGTATGTGACATAATAAATATGTGGTTTTCATGTAGTGGGGATTGCAGGATGTTCGCTTTGAGATGGATTGAAAACAAATCTGGTGGACTACCAGTCATTATTGTGGAAAAGAGTATTACTGCCATGAGAAAAAAATATGCGGTAGAGTTGTTCCACCGAAACTTCAAGATGTAATGTATGACAAGTATGCAACATTTTAATATTGTTGTATATTGTAATATAACATGGTTGTATGTTTAATTGTAATATTTAGTTAATTTTAAACAGTGATACATATTTGTACATAATATATGCATATCGAGTTTATAATTATGTACCAAAAAATCAATTTTCCTTTACCATATAAATGGTTGAGCTTCAAAGCCAATGAAATCGTGTCCCAAATGACTACGAATTATATATCCAAAAATCAAATATTACATTTGAACTTCAAATATATTAAATCAAATATATTATAAGTATGTAGCGAAAAAATGCAATGCTACAATTAATTATGCAACTTGCAACAAAAAAGTCAACATTCTCTTCAATTTATTTTACTAACATTGAGAACAAATAAGACCAAAACCAACAAATATAACATCGTCCTTAATGAGCAATATAGATAATATTGATTATAGCATTTATCTATGCCAAAGTTAGTCCCTTAAAAAATGTTCCTAGTTGTCACCAACCATATAAAATTTATTCTACATTTTTTGTATTTAAATATTATGATACAGTGGAAGAATATGTGAGTACAATGATACTAAAATGAAGTATCATCAAATCATAATGAGTATTATGATTCATAACGAAGTATCATAGTCCATTACGTCCATTTTGAAGTATTGTGAACCATCAAGAATCACATTGGATTATAACAGAGTATTATTTATCCATGTCAGCGTAATATTTTACCACTTTGAGTATTATCAAATATAATGAGGTACTAAACTATCCATAATATAGTAATATCATCAATATAGAAGTACTATTTTCTTTATCGAGTACGACTGGCCATTATGGAAAACAATAGTTCTCATAAAGTCATGTCAAACCATAATGGAGTACTATTGCAAATTGGACCATAATAGGGTAAACATATAACTATAATGTAGTATATATTACCAAAATAAAGTATTATTATTCATATCAAAGTAATGTTTGACTTTTATTTTTTTCATTGTCCATAATATGTCACATAAGACTATAATGAGATAATTGAATACCATAGTGAAGTATTATTATCCCTATAGAAGTTACATCATCCTTTATTGAGTAATATTGGCCATATTTGATCATATTTATCCATTTTACAGTAACTTTAATCCATGATGAAGGAATGTTAACTTTATTTTTCACTTTCTCCATAATATGTCACATTTGACCATAAAGAAATAATAAAATACCATAGTGGAGTATTATTGTCCGTAGAAAAGTGACATTGTCCATTGATGAGTAATATTAGCCAAAATGGATCATATTTATCCATTTACTAGTACATTTAATCTATTATAAAGTAATGTTGTACATTTATTTATTTTTTAAATTTTAATGTATATTTTCATTACTACCCCGCGTCATTTAGTTCGGAGACCCAAAGTCCGGATGCAGGGTATTTTTTTTTCAATTAAAGTCAATTTTTCAGCTATGTGACACGTTTTCATCCATTGATTTCTCATAAAAATAAAAAAGTCTTGCTTCAAAATTTGTAAAATCATATTTTATTTTTCTCCAAAATTGTTATTTCTTCTTGCCTCTTTTTTTTTTCTTTTTTTTTCTTTGAAATTGGCAAACGGTTTCATCTTTTTAATTCTTTTTGCCTATACCATGTGTCACTCAATGACATGGATTTTTTCCCTTCCATCTTTTTTGAAGGGTTTCACTCTAGCATTCGCCCATAAAGAAAGGGCAAAAACAAAAAAATATATATGTAGATTCACACGAATATACACATATAGATATCTAAAGAACAGCCAAGCCAAAATACCTAGTAGTTTCATGATGACAAAGCGAACACGTCCCAAAATTATATCATACTTGAGAAGACGACCCGATACGGCTGTAGCCTGTATCAGTATTTGACCTTCTATGATTGCATATTTATATAATATAAATAAATAAAAACCTTATATGATTGCAAATCTTGTTCTAAAAACAATTATATCCTTCTTTATTCAAAGATGAAAAAATAGAAAATAAAATTAAAGTGATCCTTGCCTGGACTAGGAATTTGCAGTTGAAGCTTCTAAAAGGCAGGGAAGCAAATAAATATTAGTCATAGATCGGCAAAATAGAAAATCGCATTTTATTACAATTTACGGTACGGTAGCGTTTGGAAACTTCTTAATACGCTTCTGTGGATTTGCAGTAATATTCGGAATTAACTTTTGGGCATTCATGAATAATATTACATAATTTTCAATGCAGACAGGATTTGAAAGTGAAACAGGGTTACACAGTAATGGAGACCAGACCAGCTAAAAAGATGAGAGAAACTATCTCACCAATGAATTCAGTCTTAAAATAGTAAAAAAGAAATGTTATTACATCCACAACCCTGCTCATAACAACTAGAGAAAACCTACTTAATTAGCTAGCCTACAAATCAGATGTTGCTACCAGATTAGAAGATGTATAAAAACCTAACTGGAGCTTGAGAAACTTCTACCCTACTTCAACCTGTGGTAATAAATAGTTCAATAGGCTTAAAAGACAAAATATAGATAACAGAAATGAGACTCAAAATACATCAAGGAAGAACAAGATCAATTTTTTAGGTCAGCAAGAAGGGTTTGGTTTTGCTTCTGGCACTGTTTTAGATTAACCACCAGGCAAAGAAATGTTGATATCAGTGGTAGAATTCCTCAAGTCTTGCACGGTGTGCATGTTCGCCCAGTTTTCTCTCCGGAAGGGAGAGTTTGAACCAATATTTGGCCTTGGGGTACCAGAATTTTGAAGCCCATGTCCACCCACCATTCCATCCTCTCTGTCAGCTTCAGAAACTGGTATTGTAGCAGATATAGTAGCGGCTGGGATCATATTAACCGATATAGGATTGACCCTTTGCTTCTTAATCTTCTGCTCCTGCTGGTTGCCTGTTAGAAAACTACCAACCACAACCTGGAATGCTCAAAAAAGAAAAACAAAACAAAACTGGTCAGAGAAGATAATATTTGCTATTTAGAAGATAATTGATGACATCTCAAGAATGTTATCAATTCCTCATCCACTTTGCTTCTTGCCACATGGTGTAATATCCCAAAGGCCAAGATTTCTTACATGCATCCAGAGTCCCAGACAGAGCCTACTTGGATCATAACAAGATTGCCAGCTACTCTACTCTAGGATCCTACACAATCAAATATAATCTCCTGGCCACTTGAAAAAGAAAACAAATGCATACAGAGAAAATGAATTACCTGCACAGGGCTAGCTGCTACTAAGAGTCCATCAACACCTCCTCCAACAACACGACCATCAGGGCTTGCCAAAGAGACACTCATCCCACCTGATCTGCTCCTTGTTCCTTGACTCTCAGTGGGCATGAATGATCCAGATAAGGAAAGTATCTCAAAACGACCCTAGAACGAAAATAAGAAATAATATGAGGTTGCAGCACAGAAAAAAATCCTAGTGCAGTGCAGCAAAAGTTGGTCTCCTTCTGCAGTTTCCTCCTCTTTAATGCATATATCATTATGAAAAATCCAGATATAAGTTTGTATGGTTAACTTAGAAGTTCTAAGTGTGGGCGCGGTCTGGTTTGGTCTGGTTTTTTATAAAAATTCAGACCAAACCATAAATGGCGGTTTAGCTTAATAACAAACCAAACCAAACCATTAGGACCATTCAAACCAAACCAAACCAAACCATTCATAAACGGTTTGGTCCGGTTTGGTTTAACGGTTTAGACTGCGACATTTAATTTTACAGTCCAAAATAACTACAAGACTAAAATTTAATTTTGTAGTTCAAAATTTAAACTAATTTTAATACTACAATATTAAATTCAAATTAAAAATATTACAATTCAAAATCTAAATTAAAACAAATTATTACAATAAAACTAAAAATTAAAAATATATATTAGTTATATATATTATTAATAATAAAAAATATTATAAATGTATATAATATTAAGTGCGGTTTGCGGTTTGGTCTGGTCCAAAAATTATCCAAACCGCAAACCAAACCATTAATAACGGTTTTTTAACATAGTAAACCAAACCAAACCATTTTCTTCTACAAACCAAACCAAACCGAACCAAAAGCAACGGTTTGGTTCGGTTTGAACGGTTTGGTTCGGTTTTGCCCACCCCTTAGAACTAAGGTCAAGCAGAGAGAGATAGAAGAGTTTGCAAGTGTAAGGGATTTATATTAAAGCAAATTTACAATTTCATTGGAGTAATTTCAATTTTCAGCTGTCTTCATATGCTTTCTTTATATTCTATTTCCATCCTAATTAGCACTTATAAATTTTACAACCACATTAGAACATCCTCACTATACATAGCATACAGATCATCAACACCAATTTCGTTTCTTTTTAAACCATTAAGCTTCCCAGTTCATTTGCCATATAGTAAGGTTTTTTGTGCTTTATTCAACCTTTAGGTAATTAACTTCAAAAAAAAAAAGAGTAAGAAATAGGTAATAATTGGGTTTAGCACTGGAATTTTTACACAATCTTGCTGCCATTGAATTTGCAACTTGAACATGGTGTTTTTACATGGGAAAAATAAATGTGAATGTGATGCGACAGCAGCAAAGAATGTGAGAAAAATCCTGTCATAAGTATTGGAGTTGTTAGTATGCTGAATTCGGATTTTATTAATACACCAGAGGAGTTTTGGTAGCATTTTTGTCCCAATGTAAGTCAATTTACTAATTGATAGCATTCAGAAATAAAGCCATCAAAACTTGTTTTGGAATTACTCAGGCCCCTGTTTTATTCAACAGGGCTATATCACAGGTGTTTTACTATATAAGATCAGTTACAAAATGTAGCCATCCAAGAACATGGATTCAAAGAAGTGTTTAACAGCAGCTCGATCAAAAAAAGCTATATAGTATAAACTGGAATAAGTATATACCAACCTCATAGGTTAAAGTACCCCCAGAAGAATCAGGCTGGCGCAGTGTAACATTTGAAATAACTCCATTAGCAGATAATATGCATATAGCTCTAGGTCCTTGTTGGGAAAATGATATAACCTTCATTGTAACATCCTATCAACAAAAAGAATAATTTAACATTCAGCAAACAAAGTTAAAGACTTTTCCTTTGCTTATAATCAAAAGTACCTCGCCAGCATTGACAGTTATTATATGTGGCATGAAATTTGTACCAACATCGCATGCATTCCATTCACCTACAAAATAACAATCCATAGAAATTACACTTTGTTAAATTCAAAATCTATATAAATATATTTGCAAGATGCTATGCTTAGCTTTACAGTCTTTGTAGAAGAACATGCTGAAAATAAAGAACATTTATACATAATTAGGTGTTGCACAGAAAGCTAATTACACAAAAATCTCAAGGAATAATTAACTTTCAAGGGCTGAGTACATCTTAATTAGAAAACAGCACCCACAGAAATTCTACAAAAATTTTAACCTCTCTCGCACATTCAAAAAACCAAGTTTGCATGAAAACCTAAGTTTTGATTCTGTAAAAATTTTATTTATATGATAATTTTTTTGGAGAACAAAATACGTATACACTGATAATTATAATTGCATTTCCAATTCAAGATTTTAAAATAATTTAACATGTGAGCTTACATGTCTATGCCACATGTAAGCATAGTAATCCAGTTTTCCCCAGTAACTACGGAAACGCCTATCCATGATTCACTTTCTATATATAGAAAAAAAAAAAAAAAAGATTCTAAATTAGAAATCAATACTAATGAATATCAAACTTAATAAATTTGATGCTCAACAATAATAATCTTATGAAAATACAAAGATGACATACTCAGCTAACCGTACATAGAGCATGACATTTTTTTAATGCTGAAGCATTGTATAGAGAAATAAATCCCAAGTTAAATTGATTGCTAAAAGGCTAACTATGTGGATAAATTCTATCTGACAGAAAACATAAACTCTTAAAATTATCTAATTTCAAGGCATTCAATGCATTGGCCCCAAATAATTGACTGATACCTTAAATTTGCAATACCAAAAATTACTTCCGATCAAGAAGTCACCAAACTTCAATTATAATCTTGGATGGATCAGAAATGATATAGCAACAAAAAAAAAATGAAGCGCATGCAATTTGATAATACAAAGAAGCTGTTAGCTTTCAAGAAAACATAAACAAGTTAAATAACATCTTGAATATAATTTGTGTCCTGTCTACAAGAGCCTGATTACGAGAAACAAGCAAATCATTACAATGCTCAACAACAAGGTACTTATAGGCGAATAAACTAATGGGAAAAAAAAATGAGTCAGAATATTGGGGAGACTTGGATCCATATAACTATTGTAGACACTCAGAGCCATTGTTAAACATCAATTTAATTCTAAGTATGTCCTAGTGTAACTTAAACTTCAAAGTTCAAACAACCCACACACAAAAAGCATTGCTACTCAGCTAAAATGAGTAAATTCTCATAACAGATATATGCATGTCTTATACCTGTTAAGAATTCAAGGTGATAAGTATGTTCTGTACATTAAGCTAGGACTACAAGGGGATCGAATTTGAGAGCATTTTGAAATTATTTAGAAGACCACACATTAAGTTACAAGAAAGCAAATTAACAATTCTAGTTAAATTCCAATGAGTCAATATCTCTTTAACAATTTACTAGATCTCTTCAGAAGGCAACAATATTTTACCCTCCTCTACAACCAAGAGTGCATAACTATTAACCAACCAAAATATGTTGCACCACTTGAACAAGTTTTATTCAGATTCTGTTATGTCAGAGCTTCTTGATTAGAAGCTTCAAAAAAGGCAAGAAATAACAAACCTAAGCTACATGTGGAATATTCCCCCACTCTTACATCAACCCCACAAAAGTCCACTTTTTTATTCACTAGACCAGTATTACACTTCCAAATTTGAACAAGAGCATCTCATAACAAAGTCCCCACATAAAGTCTGATAATTAATATTAAAAAGCGACTTCATATAAAGAATATTTCAAATTGAGGGATATTGAACTGATCTAATCAATCAAAACTCAACCATCCAAATTAAAATCCTGTCTTAGTTCCATTACCAAAAGCAGAAAGAAAACTATAAAGGGTTCATCAAAATTCAAATGAAATTCCTAGCAAATTCTACATTTCTGATATAAGGACACGTATCATTCTCATAGCTCCAAAAACATGCATTTAAAATTAATAAAAATTGCAATCTAATAATATGGTTGTAAACACACACCGCCTAAATGTTCCATTCCAACAGATCTCTTATGTTGCTTATACTCGGAACCGGCGGACCTCCCCTTCCCCCTCTTCCCCGACGAGAAGTCTCCTCCATGTGGAGCTGAAGACGAAATTGGCATTGGTGACAATGCCATTGTAACTGTGCCGTCTGGCCCATACTTCCTTGGTCTACCTCGCTTCTTCTTCCCTGTTGTTCCGGCGGCCAATCCTGAGCCCACCGGCGAAGTAACTGCCGGTGATTCAGGACCCTGGCTCTGGTTTTCCATTCTCGGAGCCACATGATAAGCTGATGGAGCTTCAGCTCCTATCACTGTCACTCCTGAACTCATACCTTCCCTTGCTTCCATGCATATAGATATAGTAGTAATAAATCACAAAACCTTCAAAGTTACTAGCATCTGCAACAAAACACACAAAAAAGCAGTTAAATAAAGTGGAACAAACAGAATGTAATCACTTTTAAATTAAAAGCAAAAAGTTCTTTTATAATATGGAAATGAAATCTGCAGTATAATCTTTATCCACCTTCAAATTTCAAAACTTGCTGACACAACAAAATTCCTAGAGCAATATCATGATCTAGATTTTCATGCAGTACTGAAAATTGAATTTGAGCTTAACATACACTGTAGGATTTTTATTTTTATTTTTCAAAAAACAAAAAAAAAAAAAAGACCCAGAAAGTGCATATTTATGTAAATGCTTTGAACTAAAAATGATCAAACCATATAGAGTTCTTTTTAACTAAAAATTTACTACAAAGTTAGCGACAACGTTGGAGATCAAAACCTCTAACCCGAACCAAAGATACAAAGGGAAAAAGCTATACAAAAAAATAAAACATTACTAAATAATTCAAATTGAAAATAAATAAATAAAAAGAGGAAAGTTTGGAGATTTTTGGAGAACTTTTAAAAATAGGAATTTAACTTCTGACTCGGCTTTTCCAAGTTTATCAAAGATCAAAACCTGTAACTTGAACCAGAAAGAGCTCAAAACTGAATTATAATTTTTGTTTTCAAAAAATAAAATTTTTAATTGAAAGAAATTAGCAAAATAAAATAAATATTAGAAAATATAAATTGAAAAACGAAAAGATCCACCTAAGAAAATCCAAAGGTCATAACCTGAAACTGCAACTGCTATACCCCCAGTTAGCTCTAAGCTGTCTCTGAGCTTCTTCTTTTCATATTAACAAAGATTAAACAACACTGTAAAACTTCTAAAAAAATTATAAAAAAAAAAAAAAAGTAAAAGTCACTAAAAAAACTGTTTGCTTCCTCAGAAAATGAAAACGAAAAAACCGATTTTCAATTATTGCCAATCTCAGTATAAAAACCACTAGCCGATTTCTCCGAAGCTGTCTGAAAACAGACACTATTTGAGAGAGAAAGCTAGAAAATGAAGGTGAACGAAATATCAAAAAACAAAAACAATAAAACAAAAACCAAAAACAAAAACAAAAAGCAAAAAACAAAAAATAAAGAAATTTAGAAAAATAAAGATAAGACTTAATATAATAAATAATATTAAATTATTTGCTAAACCCGATAAATGAAACTTAGTTGATAAAATTTTCACGTCCGTGATAAATTTCAAATTTTTCGGACAAAAAAGGTATATATATGGGTAAAACGGTAAATTCGCAAAAAGAAAATACGAATTAAGGGAAGAAAAGTAAATAACTTTTTTAAAATTTATTAATTTGTGTTTCCATTTGAAGCTGCAAGGTATTGTCAGGAAGCTAAAAAATTTTAGGTAAGTATTTCAAGTGTAATAAATTTATTATTATGTGAGATTATATATGATTATAAATTATTAAATTTATATTTGAAAATTACTAATAATAATATAATTTTATATATAATACTTTATCGAGGGAGGCCACTTTTTTGTTGCCGCTGACCTGCTTTTTGTCCTTTTTTGGCGAGGAAAAATTTGGAAATTTGGCCTCGATGATGTACTGAATTACCAAGACGTGCCACTGAAAAAGCGGAAAGTGGAGGGTAGGGTGGGCTTTTCGTGGGGTTGGAGGTCGAGTTTACGTCACCAGCAGGTGAGGATGAGAGATCTGATTGCTAGAATCTGATTGGATACGATGGGTCGCACGTGAGAATACTGCAGGAGCATTACAAGTTTGCAGCAGGTGGGAACATATGGATGATCAAATCTTTTTTTTTCTTTTTCTTTTTTCTTTAAAGATGAGATTACGAAAACAGAACGTATTCGTAGGTAGATTAGTTTAGTGCATTCTACCCAAAAAAAAATATATATATATAAGTTTAGTGCTAACATTATTAAAAATATACCTTAAATCTCGATTTGAATCAAAATCTCCTTCAATATTGCAATAAAGAAAAAAGTAGCACGTATCTTCTTTTAGTGAATTATGATCTTCAGCAGCGAGTGAAAAAAATCAAAAGTTTATATTTTTATATATGTGTAATTTTGAAAATTGTACTAGAATAATTATTATTTTTATCAGAATTTCATTTTTCAATTGGACTTTAGTGCTCAAATTTCGTGTTTTCAACAAAAACAAATTATTTGCTTTTATCATAATTTTTTTTTTCAATTTTTTTTTTGGTGAATAATTTATTTTTTCAATTGGACCTTTAGTCCTGAAACTTTCTGTATCAACAAAATAAATAAACATTTTTTAAGTTATATTTTTCAATAAAGTAAATACTTTTATTTATTTATAATTTAATGTGAAACAGCTGTTATTGCATGTCAAATCCCAAAAAAAAAAA